>CAVNYN010270741.1:0-15987 GCA_963692815.1 Nyctanthes arbor-tristis | reverse complement strand
GTTGCACACACATGGCCCCTTGTGATTGGAGGATCATGGGATCCTACCACCTGATCCCCCAATCACAGGGGGCCGATGTGTGTGCAACCTCTCCGTAAGAGGAAAGGTTGCCTCTCTTTAGAAATTTTGGTAATATGTGTGTCTGTATAGTATATTTTGTGTTCTATTAAATTGTTTGCTCTCCCTAAAAATAAAAAAATATAAAGTGAATCTTAATTATTCAATTGGAGTTGGTTTATTTTCTTTTTCATCTATTTTATTCAGTGTAATTGATGTAAACTGTGTAAGGTAAATTAGTGAAATTTTGTTGGTTTTTTTCTATACATTGGTATACTTCTCGTGCATCGCACGTGTGCTTAATTAGTATAACTATTATTCATACATCAGTGTAACTATTATTCATTGCTTTACGTAAGTAGACTAGGTCAGAGAATGCGTTATTGTTAAATGAATTGGATAAAATTGAGAAATTAAGAATATTGTATAGGATTAAACTGGACTAAATTTAAAATTTAAGCTCTTGATGAAAAGTTAAACGTATATTCCAACTCTTCAAAGGTAGAATCCATGTCGTAATTTTAAAGCATCTTTGTAATTATACCATTAACTTCATCCCACACTCAAGAACACATAAACAAATACCAAAAGAGAAAAAGACACTAACTTGTTTGATTTGAAGACGTTTTAAAATCTGATCCGATGGAAGGTTTGAATCGTGACCGTAAAAATAAGGGTAATTTAAAGTAAAGGTATTCAAGTTTTGTATTTATTTGCACTTTCACCCCAATCTTTAATCTAGACTAGGAGGCTCTCAAACTTCTGAAAACTGATGTAGTTTATCCAAATTCATATTTTTTCATTAAAACTTTAGGCTCTGTTTGGCAACTAATTAAATCAAAAGCTACATAATTAAAATTAAATTTCAAATTCACATTATATAGAAGTGCATAAAAGTGACACGTGTACACAGAAAAATAAGACTATGCTTAAAGAAAAGATTTCAATTTAAACTTCACATTATTTTTTTTGTCATTATTATGTACGGATGTCACTTCCATATGACCTGTGATGTAAATTTAGAATTTAGTTTCAACTATAATAAGATCCGATTTACTTAGTTGCCGAATGGAGCCTAAGGTTTTCATGAAAAAATTATGCATTAATTTAGATGAATCGTGCTAATTTTTCAAAGGTCAAGGCCCTTTTCGTTCAAATTTAAATGTCGAGGATGAAGGTGTAAATGAATACAAAGGTTGGGGGCCTTTATTGCAAATTACCTTAAAAATAAATAAGTAGTAAAATTGAAATTACTCAAAAACAAGCCATTGTTAAGATTTCATAAGCATGCATTTCATAGATCTTCAAATAAGCTTTGTAGATTTGTTGACTTACGAAAAAGTTGAACATTTTCACCAAGTACTGTGCTCAATTGTTAGAATGAACACCCCTCAAAATGAGGTACACTGTAGACTCAGATTATAAATGGCTGTTTGAGTTTGTTAAGAGGGGAACAATGTGATGTGGTAAAACTAAAATCTATATTGTCTCAAAAATAAAGTGAAGCATATTATGACATTAATACCAGTTTTATCGAAACAATATAGAATTGTATGGGGACTTAGCAGTAATAGACAATTGGCTTATAAGTACATATGGAACAAGAAAATGCCTCCTAAAATTTCCTTTTTTATATGGAGGCTTTGACTTGACTGGGTACCAGTTGAGGAAGTCCTGCATAGAAAGATTCACATAACTTTGGCGTCTAAATGTTATAATTGTAGAGAAATATAGAAAGTGTGCAACATGTGTTTCTTAATTGTTTGGAATCTGTGAAGGTGTGGAACTGTTGTTTTAGACAGTATGGTCTATGACTATTGTGGTGAGGATTTCCCACAATCTAATCGTCCTAAGCAATTATTTATATACTATTGATGACCCGCATCAGGGGCAAAAGGGTCTTTTCGTACCAACGCTTACAGCTTAGCATAAAAGGTATACAATTTTCTGGTTCCTCTATTATATTCCAAGTTCTGAATTTAGTGAAAAAGTTACAATGGTTTGAGGTTCATATAGAAAAAATGTTCTAACACTATGTATGGTATATCATATGGCCAGGCGGCATGTATCGAGACACACTACCTTATTCTAGTTTCCCATGCGACGTCTCCCGATGCACACCGCATGGTCATATAACACTATATGTTGCTATAACATATAGTGCTAGATCGGGACTAGTTCATATAGATAGAGGATTCAGGCAACAAATCAAGTTCAAACATTATATTGTATGTAGGGTGATCCCCTTGTGAGGATGTATTTATTTTAACATGTCAGTACATTATTCTGGTGAAAAAAACTCAAATTTTACGCCTTTGCTGCTTCACAAAAATAGTCCTTTTCTCAGTAATTTTTACAAGGACTCAGAAAAGTTCAATTAATATTATTAGGAAAAAAAGAAAAAGATTACTGCCTCCATTCTGCAAAGACAACATTTTCTTAGATTTATATAGATTAAGAAATGTTATTTATTAGTATTGAAAAAGTAAATTTAACATTATTTTCATATTATACCATTTTCATTTATTAATTATTCAACTTTAATAATTCTATTTTGTTAATAACAATGTAAAAAAATAGCGGCAAGAAAAGGAATATTCCAGCTACTTTTTCAAGAGGAAAGTGGTCTATATTTTCAATCGGATGAAAAATGAATATAGGACTATTTTGTGAGATAGAGGTGAGTTTTCAACTTATACATTTCTGCAATGAAGTAGCCGCCCATAATTTGGATGTATAAGAGAGGAATACATCTATGTGAGACGCAAAGAGTAATTATTAGACAAATTTCACTAATTGGCACAATCTAACCCTAACCTTATCTTGCAATTTAACATGAACTTTTAAAATTTGGCATTTTCTTACCTCAGATCTCATCTTTTTCTTTTTTGGGACTTAACCAAAACTTTATATTAATACTTTTAGATTCTAATTAAATTAAATATTAGAATATAAGAAATAAATAAATAATACGTCAGATTCACGAATCATAGAGTGTCTTTTATGACTCCGAAAATCTAGAAATTAATTTATAATATACAATGTCACAGAATGCTATTGAATCAACTTTTAGAATAAGTTAAAAATTACGAGTTGACCTTTTTATTAGAGGCAACGTCTTTACCTTTTTAGGAAACTACTTCGGTGAAGTAATGTCACGTGACAATTTATATACCCAAAGAAATTGTGAACAATTGTCAACCACATAGTCAAATTTTTCTATTACATGAGATGATGTTTTTCTTCTAACATATACCAAAATATGGTTAATTTTTTCACATTAACTAATTTTTTAATTTAATTAGAATTTGAGAGTATTATAATCTCAGATTGTGGCTACTAATATTGACAAGTTTGAAAGGTTGTAGTTAAATAGTGCTAATTAGTCGAACGAGTTTGCTATTGCTCCATAATAACATGCATGCCAAATAAAAGGTTCCATTGGAACCTTTGACAAATAAAGCAATGGCGAAAATACTTTCTATGCACTCATCCCATTGCATGTATGTACAAGCGTTGAATTGGAACAATCAATAAATGTCAGGCCATCCTCAGCCCTCATATTCTATTTTACCGCACGAGTACTCTAAAATAAAATACAACATACTCTAATTTAAGAAAAATTCTCCAACTCACACTCTATATTTTCTATATAACCATTTTTTCTATTTTTCTTTAATATCCAACTATTAGCATATTATAAAAAATAAATAATTATGCATCATATTAATAACCGAATGGAATTAAAGAAACATTTTATATGACTTGCATTGAAGCAATACATTCATTTAGACACAAGATTACAAGACCCATTCAAAAATAAAAGCTGCACACAAGCGGAAAAAATATATCCGATACATAGCTTGTGTGTTGTTTACTTTTCGATGTAAAATACATTCTTTTTACTATTTATGTCAGCTAGCTTTATTTATCCCTTGCGCAGTTTGTGTGTTGTTCGTGCTACAATGTCTTAAGTTGCTTCCAGTCTACTAGTTGGTTACCATGTTTTATGTTATGGCCTCGCAAACTAATTTCCTTCATTTTATAAAAAATCATACATTGACAAGAATCGAATGAGGCAAAATAATTTTGATTAAATAAATAATAATTGTTTGAGAATAACATTAAATCAAAATGATGAAAATAGCACAAAGGACTAAAACTCCAAAAAAAAAAAAATACAAAGTAAACACACGTGACATTACGATTTATTAAGCAAAATAAAAGTGTAAAAAAAATAACAAAACAATAAAACAATAAAATGTTAAAAAAATAATACATGAAATGGCACTTCCAAAAAAAAAAAAAAAAAATGGAAATGCCATTTCTTATACTAGCGCTACATTGGCGCACCAAATATAGCGCACCACAGAAACGTCCGGTATTTTACCCTGCACTAGTCCCAAAACCCTCCATTTTGGGCATGCCCTCATCATTATTATCACTAATCACTAATATATAAAATAGTGAATGGTCAAACATTTTTTGATTTCTATCTTACCTTTACATATTCCCTCTAAGGTTAGTCATATCCAGAACATACTTTTTAAGAAATTCACCACTTTTTAATTCTATTGTTGGTCCATAATTTTGGCTCCTTGTCACCTTTATGTCCCGAACTACTTTTCTATGCATTTTCTTGTAATATTTCTATCAATTATATTTTTACCTGTGCGTTGTATGGAAGAATATCTTATCAAATTATCTACATAAATATCTATATTTAATTTTAAGAATTATGATAAATAATAAGTAAAAATAAAATTTTTTGTTTCCGTTGACATCATCTTACAATAAATATAGTGTACAGTAAAATAAAAGTAATTAACTCAAACTAGCATTATATATATGGTATGACATCATATAGTGTCATATAACCATGTGTCATGTATCAAAACACGCCCCATGAGAAATCACAAACAATGTGGCCTGTCCACGCCACATAACCATATGATAACACCATTTACTATATAGGCATATAGGAGAAATGATATTTGTACACATAAGGTGTACAACTTTTGTACACACCCCTTGTATTTACTTAAATATCCTTTGCCACATCTTCTTTGAAAACACAACTTTTGAGGAGTGTGGGTAAATTTAGGGGGTATGTACAAAAATTGTACACCTTATGTGTACAAATAGTACTTCTCAGGCACATAGTGTTAGATTATTTTTACTATTAAAAGCAGTTTTGAGCACTTGTCATACATCTAGCGGGATTATCCCACTAAACACACATTTAGCAAGTGATAATCAGATAATTTATGTGTGGAACATTCCATGTGTAGCGGATGATTATCATAGTTAATACCATTAGATTAGTACTTGCCATAAGTCTGGTGGGATTATCATTTTTATTTATTTTATTTTTTATTAGAAGCGGAATGAAGGGGAGAGGCACGTTGGATGAGATTCGAACTCAGAAAGTTCCAGTAACGGATTAAGTCTTTATCCACTAGGCTAATCTCTTGATCCTAATTAGAACATTTATTAAGGCAACCTATTACACGGGGAAAAAATCCCCTATGCTAACAATAGTATGAAGATTTTGATGGTAGGAAAGTTGGAATGACCATGTTAGTTTGAACACTATTCATTCAAGGATTTATCTAATACATTGAAACAAATATGTGAATTATTTTTTTTTAAACTGAATTATTCTTTTTGAAACATGGAGATATATAATTTCAGTATTGACTATAATTAGTCAAAGTCTTTAGACTCGTCTAAATTTTGGAAAATGGTTGTTCCCTTCAAAAGTATTGGAAAATTCATGAATGATGTCATTGGCGCCTGTCCAAAATTAGAAAAGTGTGTTCCGGAAAAAGTATTGGAAGATTGATCATGATTAATGTCACGTAACATCACCATGAATCAAGACGGTTAAAAAGATTTAAATAATATGGTCTCAGATAGATTCCGTTTTATTGATATTTTTCAAGATATTTATTCATTATGGGTTCCCATTTTATTGGTAGAGAATGTGAGTACAATTTTATATGATTGTTAAATCTTTTCATGGATTAATTGATAATAAAGTTATGAAAAACATTGGAAAATTATATATATATATATATATTCATGTATACAAATTTCAAACATCTTGGTAAAACTACTTATCAAATTGAAAGAGACAAATCATTTAAACCACAAGTTACGGTTCAATAAGAGATCTATTTCTAATTTTCGAGGGGAAGAAATGTATTTTAATGAAAATGAAAAAAATAGGGAAAAGAAAGGAAATTTCACAAAAAAAAAAAAAAATTGGCGGAAACCTTTATTTTTTGTTAAAGAAAAAGATTTAATAAAATAGCATTAGGTTAGCATGTTTATTTTTTTCCACTAGATTATCACCCCATGCATTGCACGGAAAGTTCACAATTATGATCATAAAGCTCTAAAATATAATAATTTGTTACGATATTAACACTAACATATAATACATGACAAGTTCGCTTATAAAATAATTTCTTACTTTTCATTGTTAATTTGACTATTATATAATAATTGAATTAATGTATTCTTTTTTTTCTTTTTTGTCAATCGTCCAACCGTCGAAAATTTTTTTCTGATGAAATCAATATTAGCTATTACTATATTACATAGTACATTAATCACCCTTGTGCATTAGTTCAATTGTATATTAAACAAATGAGATGTCAAGAAAAATCAACTTTTTTAATAATCGTGGTTATGATACAGATAAAAATAATTTTAAGAACATACATAATAATGAGCTAATTCAATTGCAAAATCATTTATGGAGGGACAGAAATAAGACAATAATAATAATAGGATAATATCAAGAATTTTCAAAGGAAAGTAGATTGAATTGGGATTCTTTGCTAAGAAAAACCTAGTTTTTTATGAGAGTAATCCATAGGAACCTATAGGATTCGATAAAAAGATAAAAACAAAAGCAAAAATCAATGAAAGAAGAATAAAAATCAGGCATTATAGCAAAGTTCACCACTGAAATAATGAAAATGACTAAAATATCATTACAAAGTGCAAAAACCGCTAGAAAATTGCGGTCAAATTTTACCCCAGTACCTTTCGTTTAATTAATACATAGATTACAAGCGGAGTAAAGGAGTGAGGCACATCAGATGAGATTCAAACTCAGATAGTTCCAGTAAAGGGTTAAGTCTTTATCCACTAGGCTAACCCCTTGATCCTGATGAGCACATTTATTAAGGCAACCCATTACATGGGGAAAAAATCTCCTGTACTAACAATAGTATGAAGACTTGATGGTAGGAGAGTTGGAGTGGGCTTGTTAACTTGAACACTATTAATTCATGGATTTATCTAATACATAAAAACAAATGTGTGAATTACTCTTTTTTTTAAATGTGAATTATTCTTTTTGAAACATGGAGATATTTAATTTCAATATTGACTATAATCAGTCAAAGTCTCTAGACTCGTCCAAAATTTGGAAAATAGTTGTTCCCTTCAAAAATATTGGAAGATTCATGAATGATATCATTGGCACCTGTCCAAAATTAGGAAAGGATGTTCCTGGAAAAGTATTGGAAGATTAATCATGAGTAATGTCACGTAATATCACCATGAATCAAGAAGATTAAAAAGACTTAAATAATATGGTCTCAGATGGATCCATTTTATTGATATTTTTCAAGATATTCATTCATTATTGGTGTCCATTTCATTGGTAGAGAATGTGAGTACAATTTTATGTGGTTCTTAAATCTTTTCATGGATTAGCTAATAATAAAGTTATGAACAACATTGAAATAGTATATGAATATATATATATATATATATATTCATGTGTACAAATTTCAAATATCTTGGTAAAAGTACTTACCATATTGAAAGAGACAAATCATTTAAACCATGAGTTACGGTTCAATAAGAGACTTTTTTTTTATGTAAGTAGATATCTACATTTAATTTTCGAGGGGAAGAACTGTATTTTAATGAAAATGAAAAAAAAAGAAGATAGAAAAGAAAAGAAATTTCACAAAGAAACAAATTTGCTAGAAACCTTTATATTTTGTTGAAGAAAGAGATTTAATAAAATGCCATTAGATTAGAATGTTTATTATTATTTTTTTAGTACAAGCGGAGTAAAATAGTGAGGCACATCAGATGAGATTTAAACCCGAATAGTTCCAATAAGGGGTTAAGTCTTTATCCACCAGGCTAACTCCTTGATCCTGATTAGTACATTTATTTAGCAACTTGTTATATGGGGAAAAAATCCCCTGCACTAACAATAGTAAGAAGACTTAATGGTCGGAGAGTTGGAGTGAGCTTGTTAATTTGTGTTGGGTATGTTGCGAAAAATAATTCGAAATTGAAAAGGAAAGAAGAAGAGCCCTTGGAGGAAAATGAATCAAAATCGTAAAGGAATTGTCTTGCCTTCTAAATCAACAAAAGCCTATAAATACAGGTGTTTTCCACTTCTTTTATGTACAAGGGATACAAGTGCATTGAGGGAAAAATCGGTGAGTCTAGCACCTTCAGAGTTTTCTTGTAATTCTTTGTAGTTTATTCAAAGGATAGAAAATTAGGTGTGGTAAAACTCGAGGTAATTTTTTCGATGTCACTTGGGTCGGGTCAAAGAGTCTTGTGAAGGAAAATAGTAGTTTAGCGTCTTGGGATTTCTTTTCTTCTTCGCGGATTGGGCCATGTGTAAAAATTGGTAGATGTGTTAAAACTTGTTATGTTTTTCTTGTAATATTTGGGGACTGGTTTGGCGAGTGAAAATTCTATATAATTGTAGCGACTTTAATCATATAGTAGAAATCTTTGATAGTCCGTTAAATTTGTCTTCGTCTTTTATTTTTCCTGTTTCAATTAAATTTTTTGAACAACAGTCCTGCAGGCATAATCAGGAAATTTGCCTTAAGTCCAGTAGTTGTATCAGAGACCGGTTTTGTTCAAGGTGGAGCATATGAAAGATATGACAAAATACGTAATAAAAAAAATCAAGTTTGGCTTGCGGCTTGTGACATCCTAATTCTTTCTTATACTTTCGATACACGTGCTAGAGCAAAACTTGAGCACCAGCGTAAATACGAATACAAGCTATGGGTTAAAGTGAAAACAATTAAAAAAAATTAAAAATTAACAAGTCCAAGTCGGTTAAGTGACCGACTTGGACTATTTGTCATTTATATTATATATATATGTATGTATATTTAAAAAAAAAGGAAATAAAGCAAGGTAACAAGAGACAGAGACCAAGAGAGAGGATTAGGGAGAGATCCTCGAGCAAAAAAGCGGGGTGGAGGGGGGGAGGGGGGAAGAAGCTTGGGACAAGAAGGAAGAGAAAATAAGAATTCCATCAAGTAAGTGTTATTTGTTTTAAGCTTTAATTTATATAAGTTTAAGATGTAGTTTTCATTTAAGGTTTATGAAATTTCGTGAGAATTAATACTATAGCATAAGTTGTTTCCTATAAGTTAAAAAGTAGGAAATTGTACTCTAGGTATGGAATACACTAAAAAATTAGAGATGTGTGTGTGTGTGTGTGTCAATTAGTGTGGAATTTTGTTTAAAGGTTAAGAATTATTATAAATAGTTATTTTTAGTGTGCACTTGAGAATTTAACATGTGAAACTATGACAAGTTATAAAATGAAGAAGAGCTTAGAATAATTATAAATAAGAAAAAGGAAATGAGAAAAATCAAGGCAAAGTTGGTGGAATGCAGGTGACTCATTTCATTTGACTTTACATTATATATATGAATACATAAAAGAAAGAAGAAAGGAAAGGAAAGGAAAGGAAACCGAATTCTGGCGAGAAGAAAGGGAGAAAAAAAAATGAAAAAACTGGAGGAATCTAATTAGGAAAGGAGGAGAAGAATTCAAGAATCTAACACAAGTGTTATTTTCTTTAAGCTTGATTTATACAAGTTTAAGGTATAAATTTTATTTAAGGTTTATGGAATTTTATGAACATGCAATACTAGTTCGTAATTTTGTTTAATACACGTTTTAAGGACACGAAATCATTTGTTGGTTACAAAATTTGACGTTCATGATGTTAGTGTAAATTATGGTAGGCTAGTGTATGGATGAAATTTTATATGGAGAAAATAAGTTGAAATTTATATATATGTATATATATATATTGATGTTATGATTTTTGGAGTGATATCATGGTAATTGAAAATTTAAATAGAGGAATTAAAGCTGAAAATTTTTTTATTTAAGTTGGTGTTGTGACTTTATAGACATGTCAAATTAGAAAACTTAGTGAAATTAGGAATAAATGCAAGAAATGGTCTACTTAATGTTTAATAACAAATATGGGAATTTAACTAAAGGGTAAGAATTAGTGTTAATTGTTATTTTTGTGGGTACTTGAGACTTTAATATGTGATAGTATTAAAATTTGTTAGACGAAGTAAAGTTTAGAATAATTATAAGAAGGGGACAAACACATATCTATTTGAATAATGAAGAAAACTTGAAGAATTTAAATGAATAGAGGACTTGTAATCCAAAAGGAAATTTCATGTTCAAAAAAATAGTTGAATTAGAAAATAAGCTAGAAAAAGATAATAGGATTGAGAAAAGATAAGTAAAAGAATTGAGTTATTTGTGTGAATTGTGAAATAGTTAGGAATTAGATGTTAAGTAGAATTTTTATATAATATCACAAGAAATAAAAAGGTTTGAAAGGAAATGAAACACGAAAGGAGCCACATTGCTACTTAGTCAGTGAGTGGAACCTTTCTCTTCTTTCTTTCTAAATGAGAAACTACTATGCTTTGAATTTGTATGAAATTGCAATGTTTTGCATTAATCATTTATTTCTGGGAAATTTCAAAAGTTGATATTTCTTTAGAAAAGTCGTGTGGATTTTCTTTAGAAAAGTTTATGTGGAGTTTTATGTAAAATGATACCCATGATTTATAGAGAAAATGTTGGATTTGAAATGTGGTTTATGATATATAAAAACACCCAAATTTGTATCCTATGTTAAGAATATGTCGCCTACAGGCGAAGGGACCTATGGCTCAAGCTGTTAATATGATATGCCACCCAAATGAAGGGGCCTAATATGCTAGCTATGACTCAAGCTAGTTGTTGTGCCGTCTAAGGCGAAGGGGTCATACGGTACTTATGGCCCGAACTGGTGTCTACGCTCGTATGACTTAATATGACAGTTATAAGAAGACATGAGATTATGGATACTATTTGGGTGGACTTTAAAATGGTTCTTGGAATGAAATGATTTTCACGAAATTCTCTAGCATTGTAATGATTCTATAATTGTTTTGATGTGAAATGATTTCAACTTGATATATTTTTATTCTTCAAAAGCATGTTTATTTATAAAATACCACTCACTGGACTTATTAGCTCATACGTTTTCTAAATGATTTGCTTACTATGTAGCAATTGGAGTTTGGGTAACTCGTTATAGCCGAGCCTACTATTTCAAGAATTCAAGCCACCACATAGAATTTATTATGGGTTTGTTGTTGTTATAAGTTATGAACTTGGCATGGTTAAGTTTACTAGTGTACATTGGGAATTCTGAGTGAATCACGCTTGCTTTAGTATAATTTTTCATATATGAAGTATTGTAATGACGGGGATCATTATATTATGAAGTGTATATGGGTTGATGTTGACTGTTAATACATGGTGGTTTTGCTATCAAATTAGGGGAGAAGTTATCAAAATTTTTCTAGAATAATTAATATGTTCACGAGCCTTGATAGTAGATTCTAGTTTCTAGTTGGAATTTATCATCGGCGCACGTCACACTTCCAGTAAGTTAGAGGTACTAGGGCTGGGGCGTGTCACGGCTAGAACAAGTCTGGAGTATCTTGATTTTGATTGGACGATTTAAAATTTTCAAAGGAAAATTTTTCCTATGTTATGACAAAGTTGTTAGAGCTAATGTGAACGATGGTGATTCAGAAGATTTAGATTTGAAAACTAGAAGTAGGATGTGTCTTCATCTAGCCAAGAATGTTTTTGTAAATATTCATAGAATATTTGCTGTGAAGGAACTGTGGCCTCAATTTAGAGAAGTATATACGGCAAAGGGTTCTTCAAATCTGTTGCACTTGAAAGAATTGTCTATTTCTTTGCGAGTTGGTGCAAAAATTCTCAATGGGATTGTTTGGAACTGGTAGTTGTTGCAACTTTTTGGTGTTGTAGATTGGCTGATCATGTGAGAAAACATTGTCCAAGTAGAGCAGGCTAGGCTATTGTTCAGATTTGGATAATGCGACTCTCTTGGTGTGAGGGCACTGATGCATCGTGTGTGTTTGTAGTAATGTCGATGCCAGATGAGCTATCTGGAAAGCCAACAAGAGAGAGAGTTGTACCACAGATATCAGCAAGTTTATTTCGACATTAGGCTGATGAAATGCTTGGAATTTTATGTTAATTCTATGTGGTTATACTCATCCGGTGAAGTATAGGACTGCCAAAGTGTGCCGAAGGCTTTCCTGGTAGTTTCTTAAGTATTGTGTACAAGACTAGAGAAAATAAAGATTTTGGCTTATTTTGGCAAGGTGGAGAATGTTGGTTATGTTACCAAAAATAACCTAAAATTGAAAAGGAAAAAAGAAGAATCCTTAGAGGAAAAGGAATTCAAGTCATAAAGGAATTGTCTTATCTTCCAAGTCAACAAAGCCTATAAATCGAGGTGTTTTCCTCTTTTTTTACGTACAAGTGGTACAAGTGGTTGAGAAAAAAATCAGTGAGTCTAGGACTTTGAGAGTTTTCTTGTAACTCTTTGTGGTTTATTTTAAGGGTAGAAAATTAGGTGTAGTAAAACTCGAGGTTATTTTTCCGATGTCACTTGGGTCGTGTCAGAGAGTCTTGTGAAAGCGTTTTGGGATTTCTTTTATTCTTTGTGGGTTGGCCAAAGAGTAAAAATAGCTTAGTATATTTTTTTTGTAATATTTGGGGGATTGGTTTGGCAAGTGAAAATTCTATATGGTTGTAGTGACTTTAATCATACAGTAGAAAGTTTTGACAATCCGTTAAATTTAACTTCGTATTTTATTTTTCGTATTTCAATTAAATTCATTAAACAACGGTCCTACGGACGTAATCAAGGAATTTTCCTTAATTCCCAACAATTTGAACACTATTAATTCAAGGATTTATCATAGAAACAAATGTGTGAATTACTCTTTTTTTTTTTAATGTGTGAACATTTTATTGATATTTTCCATGGTATTTATTTATTATTGGGGCCCATTTCATTGGGAAGGAATGTGAGTACAATTTTATGTGATTGTTAAATCTTTTCATGGATTAGTTGATAATAAAGTTATCAACAACATTAGAATATTTTATATATACATATACTCATGTATAGAAATTTCAAACATCTTGAGAAAAGTAATTATCAAACTGAAAGAGACAAATCATTTAAACCATGAGTTTCGGTTCAATGAGAGACTTTTTTACGAAAGGAGAGATTTGGTCTTAATTTTCGAGGGGAACAATTGTATTTTAGTGAAAATGCGAAAAAAAGAAGAAGAAATAGAAGAAAGGAAATTTAACGTAGAAAAAAATTTGTTGGAAACCTTTATATGTAGTTAAAGAAAAAGATTTAATAATAATTACCATTAGATTAGCATGTTTATTTGTTTTATTTTTTATTACAAGAGGAATAAAGGAGTGAGACACATCGAATGAGATTCAAACCTGGACAGTCCGGCAAGGGGTTAAGTCTTTATCCACTTGGCTAACCCCTTGATCCTAAATAATACATTTATTAAGGCAACCAATTACAAGGGGAAACTCCCCTATACTAACAATAGTTAAAGACTTGATGGTAGGAGAGTTGGAGTGGGACTTGTTAATTTAAACACTATTAAGTCAAAGATTTATCTAATACATAGAAACAAATGTATGATTTTGTTTTTTTAAATGTGAATTATTCTTTTTGAAACATGGAATTATTTAATTACAGTATTGACTATAATTAGTCAAAGTCTTTATACTCGTCCAAAATTTGGAAAATGGTTGTTTCCTTCAAAAGTATTGGAAGATTCATGAATGAAGTCATCGGCACCTGTCCAAAATTAGAAAAGGGTGTTCCTGGAAAAGTATTGGAAGATTGATCATGAGTGTAATGTCACATTATCACCATGAATCAAGACGGTTAAAAAGACTTAAATAATATGGTCTCAGCTAGATTCCATTTTATTGATATTTTCCAAGATATTCATTCATTCTTGGGACCCATTTCATTGGTAGAGAATGTGAGTACAATTTTACGTGGTTGTTAAACCTTTTCACGAATTAGTTGATAATAAAGTTATAAATAACATTGGAATATTATATATACATAACATATATATATATTCATGTATAGAAATTTCAAACATCTTGAGAAAAGTAATTATCGAACTGAAAAAGACTAATAATTTTGACCATGAGTTGCAATTCAATAGGAGACTTTTTAACGAAAATAGAGATCTATTTTTGATTTTTTAGGGAAAGAACTGTATTTTAATGAAAATGAAAAAAAAAAGAAGAAAGAAAAGAAAGGAAATTTCAAAAAGGCACAAATTTGCCGGAAACCTGCATATTTTGTTAAAGAAAAAGATTTCATAATAAATACCATTAGAATATCATGTTTATTTATTTATTTTTTTACTACAAGTGGAATAAAGGAGTGAGGCACATCGGGTGAGATTCAAACTCGAATAGGTCTGGTAAAGGCTTAAGTCTTTATCTACTTGGCTAACCCCTTAATCCTAATTAGCACATTTATTAAGGCAACCAATTATGTAGGGAAAAATCCTTTATCCTAACAATATTATGAAGACATGATGGTAGGTAGGGCTGGGCATCCGATCCGGCAGCCTGACAAACCCGACTCAACTGACCTGAAATGGGTCGGGTCGGGTTACTGTAGCAACCAGGTCAGTCACGGGTGGAATGTTAGGGAATCCGATCGGGTCGAGTCAGGTTCCAGGTTGAGAGGCTAGAACCCGTTTGACCTGCGGAACGCCGACCATGGTCAACCCCGATTTATAATTTTTTTATTTTTTTCCATAAAAATGTGTGTGAATTTTCCCAAAGGCAGAGGCTCTTGCCATTTCAATTGAATTTTCCCATTGACAATTTTAATTTTTTACAAAAGCAGAGGCTCACAGAAAAGTACAAGACTACGCCCAATTTCAATTCTTTACAAAGGCAGATGCTCACAAGAGTACAAGACCACACGCACATTTTATCACTCTCTATGTCTCTCACGAATCCTAGATGGCTAGACCCCAAAGAGAAACACCCACATTAAGTCACACCCACTGCTGCGGACTGCCGTCACCCGTCAAGTCGACCCCCATCCCCACCGCCGCTGCTGGGCTACTATTCCGCTACCGCTGCTACTGCCCTACAGTTCCATTGCCGCCGCTGCTGCCCAATTCCATTGCCGCTGCTGCTTCATTGTTCATTTTTCTCAAATTTTGTAAGAGCACATATTTTGTTGTTGAATAACTAGGGTTTTTTTTGTTCTGAGCTAATGATTTATTTCAATGAATTTAGGCCTATGATAATGGGCTGGTTTTTATTCTTTTTTAATTCTGGGACAGTACTTGGCCTGTTGTGATAACAGGCTACGTTTTTTAATTTTTTTCAATTCTGGGCTTGTGCCGACCCAACCCGCAACCCTAGTCCTCAACCCGAGTTAAGTCGGGTTGACTCGAGTTTTGGAACCGAATCGGATCGGCTCGGTTCTAAAAATGGGAACTCGATTCATTTTCGGGTCTGGCTCAGATCAGGACCGGTTCGGGTCGGGTTTGGTCCTGACCCGATGCCCAAATGGTAGGAGAGTTGGAGTGGGGCGTGTTAATTTGAACACTTTTAATTCAAGGATTTATCTAATACATAGAAACAAATGTGCTAATTATTCGCTTGTTTAAAAAAACAAATGCAAATTATTCTTTTTGAAACATGGA
>CAVNYN010270740.1:0-62507 GCA_963692815.1 Nyctanthes arbor-tristis | reverse complement strand
TATTTTGTACCTAATTTCTATCATACATTTTAATATAGTATCAAGTCATCTGATCCAATCAAACTATATCACATAATCCCGATGCTGGGAGAATTGAATTACAGAGCCATCTAACACCTCATTTCAAACTTCCAAGTAGAAAACAAACTCAGTGACACTACTAGAAAATGCCATATTAGTAACGGAAATTTCCATTACTAACAGGGTTAATCTTGTTGCTAACAGCTATTAATAATAGAAAAATATTGTTATAAAATCCCTTACTAATTCGATGGTGACTAATTTAGAAACGGAATATAAATTGCGTTACTAATTATTAACAGAACTTTTTGTTACTAATTAGTAACGTAAAAACTTTCTTATACTAATTAGCAACATGTTAGGTCGTTATTAAATTACCAACGGATAAAAGCGTTACTAATTAGTAACAAACTTTTGTTGCTAATTCTGTTGCTAATTGTGAACTAGAATTTAGAAAGAAAATAATTCCTCCTATTGCTCTTATGAGGATTTGAACTCGAGTCTTGGTAGTTGGCGAGTAAAGTTTCGACCACTAGGCTACTATAAATCTTTGTTAATATATTGCCCCATAATTTATACAAAGTATGTTCTTGTAAGTTTCCCCAACCATATTCGTTACGAAATTGTTGGTAATCCGTTACTGATAGTAACAAATTGTTTCCGTTATTATTTAGTAACAGATTGGTAACGAAAAACTAGCAACATAAATGATTCCGTTACTGATTCCGTGACTATACACGTTCTGTTACTAATACATTGCTATTCTGCTGCTAATAGTAACAAATTGTTTCTATTACTATTTTGTAACGGTTGGTAACCAAAAACTAGCAACAGAAGTGATTCTGTTACTAATTTCGTGGCTATTTGCGTTATATTACTAATACATTACCATTATGTTGCTAATAGTAATAAATTTTTTCTGTTATTATTCAGTAATGGATTGGTAACGAAAAAGTAGCAACAAAACGATTCCGTTACTAATTCCGTAGCTATACGCACTTCATTACTATTATGTTGCTAATAGTAGCGGAATCGGTTCCATTACTAAACTTTTGTTACTATTGACACATTTTCTAGTAGTGTGACGAGACGTGTGCTCTTCCGATCTTGATAAGGATTTTTTCCCCATTCATAACTAAGAATGAATGTGGAAGAATCCCTGTACAAAAAATTCTTGAGCTGAAGATTTGCTTTATTTGGAGATGATATGTTAACTTTTACATCGGTCAATCAAAAATGTACAAAATAAGACCTCATCGTTAGTACTCACATAACGAATGTGCAAGAATCCCCATACACAAAATTCTTGAGCATGAGATTTGCTTTACTTAGAGACGATATGTTAACTTTTGTCTCAACCAGTCCAAAATATGTAAAATAAGACCTCGACATTAATACTCATATGAAAAATTAAATAAGACCTCGGCATTAATAATTGTGTAACTTTTTTAGTCAATGCATATTGCGGCCATTTTTTCGTTGATTTCATATTGCAACTATGTTATATGAGTATACCTTCTCGACTTGAGATCAATAATTAATAAAGAAGATTGTATATATTACACTTTCCATTCAAGCTAATTTGTAGGTTGGAAATTTAGTAAAATAGAAAGACATATATATTTTTGTATTTGAATCTTTATTTATGTTTTAATATGTAAAATTCATGAACAAAATTAGTACAATATTGATTTAGTTTTGCATTTTTGTTTTACTATTCATTTACGTTTTAGTATGTATTGTATACATGAATGTTATAAAATTAATTATTACAACTTTAAAAAAAAAAGAAAAGAAAAAAACTAATCATTACATATATATTTGATTTCATACAAATTTCATCGTCAAAACAAATGAATGTCATAAAATAATTTTTGCATTTAATTTAATAATATTAAAAGGTTCATAACTTACATGCGGTTAGACTACAATTAATCATTTTAATATGATGCAATGCCGCACCATATCAACGTTCATATTTCATCTCTTTATGCATACTTCACTCACTATAAATTGGTGATCGAGATCCAAATAAATTCAAAAATATTGAAACACAAATCCAACTTATATTTTTCCTTTACTTCAATCCAATCTTTGTTTTAACCCGTTCTCTAGCAAAATGGTTGTGTCCGCATCAACTAAAAAGAAGAGGATTGTATGCTAATAAAGGCATTAAGTAAATTTGATCAGGAATGGAGTATCAGATTAACTTTCTATCCTTCATAAAAGTCTCATTGAAAACTACACGATTGCAAAAGATCCCATTCAAGTTCAAAAATTGATTTTAATGGATGAAGATGTAATACTTTTATTTTAATATTTTAAACTTTTCGTTTATATTTGAACCACTACATTATTATCTTAACAATTCTTTTACATACTAATTCATTTATTTTTATGCATTCGTCGGCTAACAAAAATTCAAGCCAAATTATTTGGTGAAACAGTCCAAATGTTTAGTGATGCAATGCAATTCGGGAAAGGAATACCTAACAAATTCAAAATGGAAACATTAGACAACTATTTGTTGTGCTTTCACGTAGAGTTTCAATGTAAACAAAAGTGTTGGTCAAATGATACAACAAAAACCAAAAAAGTAGAATATTGACAAGAAATATTATGTATAGAGAAGTGTTTTCGTAATAACATGTTCTAATGAAAATTACATGTTTAAAATATAATCCTTGGTACCATACAACGTGCAAGGCACGTTCCAATAACTAGTATATAAAAGGTGAGATCATTGTAAAAAATTTGGTTTCCCATTTTGCCCTTATCTTTTTCTCTTAATTCTTATTTTGCCTTGTTTCTGATTGCACCACATTTATTACATGTCATTAATCCTTTTTGCCCTCATTATTTTTTGTCATTAAACTTTTCTACTAAAACTTTTTTTTAATGTGGTTAATTTCAATTCCTTTTACTTTTTTCTTCAATTTCAATCACCCACCCAACTCTCAATAAACCATCTAATCACCATCGTTACTAATCAAAGAACAAAGTGAATATTTGAAAACCATTATGGCCATCTTACTCTAAAATAATTGTAATTGTCATTTCAATTTCAATTTCAAGTTTTTATAATAGAAATTAACAATTGTTTGCTTAAAAATTTATAATTAAAATATTTCGTTAATATTATGTGATTAATCTTAGGTTATCGTGCGTCATGTAACACATTTAGACTCGTTCTTAAAAAAAAAAAAAAAAAAAGCATTTTCCTCATAGAAAATGCATTACATTACACCTATACTAATACAAGCTTTTTGATTTGTTTGAACACAATTTATGCAAAGAATTAAAGAAAGAAAATACTAATATTTGAGATTTAGAAAAGGGAGAAAACCACGCTCCTACCAAAGAAAATAAGGTCCATAGGTGTTTTCAATTCTGATAATTTTCTTGGTTCACACAATTTCTTCTCTTATTTAGGAAATTCTTTACCTCATTTTCTTCCTACCTTTTAGATTTCAGTTAGCAATGGCTATAAATAAATAAATATATATAAGTTTTGGTAGCAAAGTCCCAGGAAACAGTTAGTTTTGTAGTTCATATTATTCTTGAACTAACACAAACTAATATAGCCATATTCATGGCTGCAAATATGCAAATATCGTCTCGAGTATCCGTGATATTCCTTTTTATACAGTTCTTCTACACAGCAAGTAAGTTCATTTATTTTCAAATTCATTCTCGCCCTTTTTCTGATTTTCTTTGCGTTCATGTAAGAATATCTTATCCGAATTTTTCCCCTTTATACCTCCAATTATAACAAAAACTGTGCCTCTTTTTTTCATTATTTTCTTCCCCTTTTTTTTTTTGAGAAGATTTTCTCCCATTATTTTCATGTATGAATAAATCACGTTTAGCCCATATGTTTAATCATTTCAAGAAAATGAGTGGTGAAGTTATTTTGGCTCGATCTAACAAATACCAATTTCTGTTTTGAAATAGAAAGAAGAAAGGCTTTCAATTAGGAATCTTTTAATGAAACTTGAGAATTTGGCTCCATATTTTATAATCTTTTACGTTCCGTCTTCTTATAGTGGATGTAAAATATTGAACAGATTCAGAATCATCTTCTTTGGGGGTGTATTATGGGCGAGAAGTTGACGACCTTCCTTCGCTGGAGTCAACGGTGAAACTTTTGAAGTCTTTAACCTTCGAGAAAGTAAGGATCTTGGATGCCGATCATGCAGTGATTAAAGCCTTTGCAAACACTGGTATTGGACTCGTAATCTCAGCCAGAAATGGGGATATTCCGACGTTGGCATCCCCAAACGGAGCCACTCAATGGGTACATGAAAATGTTTTGCCATTCTACCCAGCTACTAACATTGTAATGATCAGTGTTGGTAGTGACGTATTGACAACAGGGAATAAAACTACAACCTCTCAATTGGTTCCTGCCATGCAGAATCTCATGGACGCCCTCAATGCTGGTAGGAAAATTACATTAAATTAAATTATTTTAAACAAAAATAAATTTATTATTTATGTTAATTATGTGTATTAATTTTCAGCCTCATTGGGTGGGAAAGTGAAGGTTTCCACTGTGCATTCAGTGGGTGTGTTAAGCAAGTCAGATCCGCCCTCAGCTGGAGCTTTTGACCATAAAAATGCAGAAACAACCAAGGCATTGCTTCAGTTCCTGAGTTCAAATAAGTCACCTTTTATGGTCAACGCATACCCTTTCTTTCTATACAGAGAAGAACAAACAGAGGATGCCTTGAAATATTGCCTTTTCCAAGCAACTCGTCCCGACCCTGTAAATGGCCTCAAGTACACAAGTGTGTTTGATGCACAGGTAAATTTTTTCATTAGGTCAAATTTAAAAACATCATTAATTCGATCAAACTAATTAACATTGTAATCTATCCAAAAAGGTTGATGCAGTATGGTCTGCGGTAAACGCAATGGGATTCAAAGATATCGAGATTGCGGTTGCTGAGACTGGATGGCCTCATGATGGAGAATCCAACGAACCCGGGGCAACCTTGGAAAATGCTAAAGCCTATGTTGGGAACTTGATGAAACACCTCAAATCAAAAGCTGGCACCCCGCTTATGCCTGGAAAAACTATTGAAACTTTTCTCTATTCACTTTACGACGAGGATCAGAAATCCGGGCGTGCCTCAGAGAAATCTTATGGACTCTTTAAGCCAGATGGTTCTATGAACTATGACGTTGGTCTCAAGAAGATTAACAATAAGAAGGTAAGCCTATAAGCAGTCTTTTCTATGGAGTCTGAGAATCAATAGAAAACAGCTGAGTCCCCTATTTTTTATTGGTTTTCGGGCTCTACACAGGAGCTCGATCCGACTCCATAGAATCAGCGCCAATAAGTGCTACCAATTCATCCATATCCATCTCCAACTTGATTGAATTTTTGACAACTTAACTTAAATCATCATCCCAGAAGGCTCCTTCAAATCCCGCAACTCCATCAACACCGAAAGCTGGGGCCGAGGCCGGAAATTAGTGTGTGCCCAAGCCTGGCATACCTGATGCTCAATTGCAGGAAAATATTGATTATGCATGTAATTAAATTTTAACACTCTATTTAACATCTCTAATGTATCAATATTTTATAGCTAGATTTAAAATGACTACATGTTACTTAACAATCACTTAAAATTCATTTTTTTCCTTATGTGGCAAACTAAATTTAACAACTTCATTGTGAATGTTCTAAGAGTGCTTCTTCATTTTCCAATAAATTGAAGCCATTTATTGTACTGTTCAATTTGCAGGATGGAAATAATACTACGCCCTTCGTCCGTATATATAGCTCACTCTATTTTTTCACAAAGATTAAGAAAAGTTATTGGGAAAAAAATTCTACAAATAATTTTTACAATATATCCTTATTTAATTAATATAATAGTTATTTCTTAACATATTAAATAAGGTCATTTTAGTAAAATGGCAAAAAGTAACTATTTAAATTAGAAACGGGCTATATAGTT
Source organism: Nyctanthes arbor-tristis (assembly GCA_963692815.1). NCBI lineage: Eukaryota > Viridiplantae > Streptophyta > Magnoliopsida > Lamiales > Oleaceae > Nyctanthes > Nyctanthes arbor-tristis. Next base: position 56,517 of record CAVNYN010270740.1, on the reverse strand, counting down.
GGGACCATCTAAAAAGGAAAATAAGACTATATATTTAGTATTCTAAAAAGCTCACCTAGGTGATGCCTATAATCGAAGTTTGTACCTCACCCTTCACCAGGTACGCCTTGCACTTTATCACACATTAATCCGATCTTTTTATCACGTATTATTGCGCTTAAGCGCGCCTAGAACCCTATGCTTGATGCCGATGTTTTTCCACGTCTTACACTTTTTAAAACATTGGGAAGGAGTACTATTCTAGAAACGTTCATTTCATCGAACACTACTTCCCATCCCTATCATCATTGATGGAATATGATAACCCAAATAATTTTACGCTCTGAAGATGTCAACAACATATTTAAAATCCATTTAAATTTAGCTGAATAATTCCACTATGACTTAGATTTTCAAAAACTTTCACTAAACTTTCTCCTCAAAATCCGATCTCTTACCCTCGAATTCTGATGAATTTCATGATTTTTTTTTGAAAATTAAATAATCAATAAAACTTATAATTATAAATTAAACATTTTTTTCTTATCACTCTAGTTTTTAGAACATTATTATACCACGTACAACTTGTACACAAAAAAAAATTGTTCAATGTCTGAAATAATATACTATCCCAGTAACAAATAGTTTATACTTATAGTTTATAATAAATATATCCAAAATCCAGAATCCCCTTATAATTATAAATTGAGGAAACACTTCTTTTCTTTTCGCCCTAATTTTTTTCCTTTTTCCTTCGTTGTTTTAATTTTTGAAAATTCATGTACTATTAATCTATACAAAAGAATTGTCAGAGATGAAATGAGACCTTATTTTTTTGCACTCCCGTATCCTTTCCCCTTCACGTGGACTTCTCGAAAGCACCGATTTTGATCTTCAATCAAAACTTTGGGTACCAAGGTTACGACCACAACTTGGATAAACGCTGAAGAACTTTGCAAGCTGAAAGCTTGTTGATCTCGTGTCGTGCGTTCCTCTCTATTTTTCACAGTACATGCATGTCTCATATATATTGTTGTCTTTTATATTAAGTGGGTAACTATTTTTACACGCATGCATGTGGCCATGGCCTTTGATTTGAACGTAATCTGATCGGGTAGAAAAATGAGATCATGCTAAGAGTTTTGTGTGTAAAAAATTAAGTAAACTCATATGGACGAATAAAATAACTCCAATGCTTACATGCATAACTACACAAAACCTAACATAAATATTATGGTAAGTATAATTCTAACTCAACTAGGTTTTATCTTAAGTAATTTTCGGCCTTAATGATTTTACAAAAACCGTAAAAATAATTCTCTATCATGACCGAAATGTATTGCAAAAAAAATAATTACTTAATGAAAAGTCACATGCAAAAATAATTTTTGACATTGTAACTAAAAATTAGAATTAATAACCAACATATAAATTTTACATTCATTTTATTTTATTTTGCCCACACATGTATGTTATTATGCATGCGTATAACACATGACACACATCTAAACTATAAGTATTAAGTGCTTGTAGTTTAGATGCTTGACACATATACACACATGCATAATAACATGTATGCATATAGACAAAATAAAATTCTTCTCACTTACACTTCCTCTTCAACTTTTAAACCTGGATGAATAGCTTCCAACTTTTGTGAGATTCATACCTTCATCCAAATGCATATATTTATATGTATATAAAATATTTGAGAAGGGAAAATTTATTCATTTATTGAATCATAAAGAAGTACATCCGAGATTAACATTGGAGGGATCATCTCCACGCATTCACACGAGCTTGACAAGGTAACTTGATTCATAGACCTCCGAACACAGGACAATATAACATCGCCGATCTCGTTACAAATAGAACGACAATCTCCTGCAAAATTTTAATTAATAAAATGTTTAGATCTATTTGATGACTTGTGCGTTGTGTTCATGTAAAAAAAAAATACATTCTTGTCGCGATGTGAATAGTGTGGTGCTACGTTTGTGGTGTTTCATACTCTGATTTTGGATCTCACATTACTTGTATAACGTATGAATGTGTGTCATTATATATATATATCATTTCTCATCTAATAAAATTACTATAGTTTTTTTAAATGGGGTGTACATGGTGTCTTTGTGCCGTGTGTGTGCTGTTTGATGACTATTTAAATAGATCCTATTATAATTGCAATTAAATTAAATTTAAAATTCATGTTAATTAAGAGTACAAAAAAGTAAATTGTGTCAAATAACAAAACAATCATGTGAAATTTTTAATTTAAATTTAATTGTTATGCACATATATTATTTTTCTATGCAAATATGCCAATGTTTTTATATTTTCGTGTGATGACTTTCAAATATAACAATATTCCATTTCAATTGTAGCCAAACGGACCTTAGTATTTTATAAATTAAATACAAAATGTTAGCTGTGTACATGTGACAAATTACTATTAACTAACACTATATAAAGGATGAGATATCTATATATCTATATAAAGGCACTTAAGTTGCCTTTTTATTTTTCTGCCCATTTCAATGTTGTAATTATCGTGGTCAGTTTTTTGCGGTACCTTTTTGTGATGTGACTGCATTGCATCCTGCCACAGTCAATTTGATTTTTGAGCTAAGTATACTGTTTTCCCGAGCTCAAAATCAAATATCTTGTATAGAAAAAAGTTTTTAACTGTAATTGGGCTAAAAATCAATAGCTAGGCCAATAAAAATTATATTACATGCATTTCAAATTCCACTTTTATATAGACTCAGCCAAATAATATTATATTCTTAATCCGATGTGGGATTTCATCCTCCTTAAATCACATATCTTCCATTTTAGTTTTATAAAGTTCACATTCAACCGTTGTTTGCTATCAACTCGATGTGAGACACAATTCAATTCTCTTTACAAATTGCATTTCTAACATATACTTTTATAAAAATCAATCTTTTTCTATTTTATTATGTAATCCGACGTGGGAATCTGTACATCCTAATATGCACATATTATTATATATATTTGTTTTAAAAAGACACTCATATTATATTTGTGTTTATTAGTTATTACATGGATATCTCTTCATTAGATAATTTGTAAAATTTCCAACCACACCTCTAAAAAATAGAAAAAATAAATCCGACCGCCCTGAGAAAAATTCCTTGCTCCTCCCCTGCTTTTTCCCCCAATTTTCACTGCAAATTCCCTTTTCTTTCTTCCCATCTTTTCTTTTCGAGTGTCTGATGATTCTTATTTCCTAATCTACTGTTCTAATTGTTAATTCTCTCTGTGCTTTTAATTATTTCCTAATCCGCTATTCTAAAATCTCTATCATACTCATTTTAATTTCCTGAATCAACGTTAAAATCTCTGTGATAATGCATCTTAATTTCCTAAATCAATGCTAAAGTCTTGGTGATTTATTTTCTTTGACAAAAAGGAGTTTATATGGACTTGAGCTATTGATTTTAGGGTTTGATTGGTTGAGAATTTGGTCTAGAGGCTGCGGTGAATTTAAGAATTTGGTCTAAATACTTAAAGTGAATTCAAGAAGATATTCAACAAGTAGAAGAATACTGGAATGATGAAACAATTAGTTGGATTATCTATTTTTAAAAAATTTGGTCGTTTGAATTAAAACTTCCAATAAATCTTTCAACTATTTATTTTTCTGAATTATCTTTACGATTTCAATTTAATATATGGCACAATTTCTCTTATTTATAGTGCAGATCTATTAGTTTATAAGAAATTTCAGATCTTATTCTGTCTGAATATTATATTGTCATTGTTTTAGTTGACTAATTCAAACTAAGGTATGTTATTTTTATCTATCTCGAATTAGAGTTGTACACTTTACTTCAAATTTTTTCCTAGGCACATACATTCTTTATTTGTGGATTCTTTATATGGGTTTGACACCTTTATTTTAACAAAGGACATGAATATGTCTACTCTAATTTCTGTTATATAAATCTAATATAATATTATAACTGTTTCAAGTTTCTATGGATATAGTCATTCTTGGTTAAGGGAAGTTTTCGTGTTTGACTCCTATAGTGACAGTCATCCTACACAGGTGAGGATTGAAGTCCTATCTTTTTTACTCTTAAATTACATAGAAGATTTTTCTGTAATATTTGGTATCCATGTTTTGTGCTGCTTTGAAAGTATATGTTTGAAAATTTCAAAATTTTCTTCATTTCTCCCTTAGAATTTGATGTTATTGAATGTTGATTAAGTGTCCTTGACTAATTTTTATGTTTTATGAAATCATGGCATGATAGGTTGTTGGATATTATTATAGGCTCAATTAGAACATGTTCGCTAGATTCACATATATGATAGAAGCTGTGTTTATTAATTGGCCCAAATTATTATATTATTACTATGTCAAAAAAAATGTTAAAAAGAAAAATGAAAGATAAAATGATTTGGTGCTAAATGTTTTAGTTTAATCCCTCGAGAAAAATTGGGGAATTACACATGTATCCTAACAATATTAACTTTTGTTAATTTCCTTTCATATTTAACAAGTAATTAACCCACTTTATAATTAAATAAAGAATGTCATAGCCAATGAATTTTAGGATTCCACAACATACAAATCAGACCATATAGTGTCAGATCGAGACTAATTGTTTGACACAAGCCTATATCATCAAGTTGATCAATATATTAGAGATTATTCATTTTGAAAGTACAGTTGAATATATATTGGATTCTTTTTCATTTTTAAATATTCGTTACTTGATAGTCTATTCTATTTTTACTTATCATTTTTAGAATGTCTTCCCATGCAACGCACGGGTATAGTATTAGTTGTGTGTAAAACATTTATGGTGTGTTTGATTGAATAGTAGAAAAGGAATTGAAATCTACTTTTCATAGAAAATGCTTTCTCATCTCCCCAATGGGAATTCATTTTCCTTGATTTCAAAGAATTGAAATCTATTTTTCATGGAAAATGGTTTCACATCTCTCTCATGGGAATTCATTTTCCTTGATTTCAAGGAAAATCTCAACTTTTTTATCTTAGATGGAAAACAATTTCCATGGAAAATAATAACACAGTTTGATTGGGGGAGGAAAATTTAAGCGGAAAATGACATTTTCTATGAAAAATGTTTTACAATCAAACCCACCCTTAGTTTCCAACGAATAGGCAACATGAAACTTTTTGCAATTTTAAACTCAACTTGTTAACATATTTCAAAAATAACTTGATCGATCGAAAGTTTTTTCTTCAATGCTGCCATTTCTTAAATATTCAAGAAAGAAATTAAAGTACTGTATAGAAATAAAAATAAAAATACAAAATACAAAATTACCGTTCCAAGAAGAAAACGAAAAAAAGAAAGAAAAAGAAAGGAAAGGAAAAAAAATTCTTTTAGGTAAACTTTTGTTTCTTAACTATTCAAGAAAAGAAAGTGCTGTATAAAAATAAAAATGAAAAAGTACCGTTTCAAGAAGAAATTTGAATTAAAAAGTAGAAGGCGTGAATTATTATTATTCCGTTGCCGGGAATCGAACCCGGGTCTCCTGGGTGAAAGCCAGATATCCTAACCGCTGGACGGATGATGCAAAAGCAGTCTCACCATTTTCTTAAATTTCAAACATTATTAGTTGATAAGCCGAATAACAAAGGTGAACCATCTAGGTGCTAGTCTTACGTCCAAAACAAAGTGATGGATAAACCCTGAGCGAGTCACTCTTAAGGCTCCCCACTTTCCAGTCCTTATAAGTTCATTCAAGTTCCACTCTATCCTGTATAATGATTGCCATCATCCTCTTCGGATAGAAGAGGATGCCTTTGATCCCACAAAGCTGCCTCAACAAGCCCAGAATGATCTCGAATCACAGTTCCAAATTCCAATATGAAATAAATCAGCCCACAAGACGCATAGGTTGCACTTGGTGGGAATTCTTCCCATCAATGTCATTTCTATAGGTTGCACTTGTGGGCGGAACTAGTATACATAGGAAAATTGAATGGAAGCTATATATACAAAAAGAGGAACGTAATAAGATATTAAATTTCACCTCGAAAAACTAGCCAATGAAGCGGTTAGGGACAGAGCCAGGTTAAGGGAAGCTGAAATTTTGGAAATTGAAATCAGTCCAAAATTGTCCTGACTTTCACTATATGAATCTGGACAATATGGAAATTGCAAAAGGAGAATCTGACCAAGTCATTCATAAATATTGGTCCTCAAACAGTTGCTTACTCGTTGCTATTGATTTGCCAAAGTTGGCTGTTACAGCCTTCAGTGTAATAATGTTGAAGTAGAATGTTAACACTTTTCTACATAAATGATAAAAAAAGTGGGTGTGTGACACAATTAATGCTAGATGATGTCTCGTTAGACATTGTCTTTGACACTTTCCACCATTAATTGATATGAATATATTCAATGTAATAGTGTTTTTTTTAACAGATTCAATGTAATAATGTTAAAAGTAAAATATCTAACACTTTTCTTGGCAAATGGCAAAAAAGTGCTTACGCGGTAGAATTAATGCTTTTAACACAAGCATTACATTTGCAGCTCTTTCTTTTTTCTAAACTAGTCATTCAAATGTGCATTGCATGTTATATGGTGTGAGAAACATATTTAATATCCGCTGACAACGTTGTATTGAAGTTGATCTTTTACATCGAAAGTTCGGAATATATATATCCGTCCTCTAACATTCGGTTCTGTAATTTTTGAGAGGCTTAGAGCGCGAACTTACCACAAGGACCACATCGCAAATTGTAGTATATATATTATTAAAAAATCCATACGAAATTTTAAGTGATAATGACGAGAGAGAGAGAGAGAGAGAGAGAGAGAGAGAGAGAGAGAGAGAATATCCATAGAAATTAAATGTATGAATATATTGAATCTGAAAGCAATACCGAATCCACTATAGAGGCAGTCGGGGGTGTTCTGTTTTCTATCTAAAGTAGAAATCTTCATCTATTACAAAAAATAAAACCCTGATTTTCTCATTCAATACCCAGACAAAATTCGGACACTACCAATTACCTGACATAAAAACGAAAATTTTGAAGGAGGGATGAAATACAACTAACTACCCGCTTGAAACTACTTCGTGGATTGCATCACTGACATTCTCGTCCTCTGATCTAACAGCCAACTTCATGGCCACCTCTTTTGAGGCATCAATTCCAAAGGACAACCGAACAAGAACCTTCACGTTGCCAATATATACTCCAGATAACAGGCAGGAATGGGATCTCGAGTTGCTTGGGACGACCTCTGTTCCCTGGAAGAATGAAAACAATATATACTCTTTCAGCTTCCTCCCATAATTCATAAAATTTTGAGGAGATCGGAAGAGCACACGTCTGTATGGCCATAAAATAACCATCGCATCCACCCATCCTTTCCCCACAGAAATGGAAATGTATCTTTTTGGCAAAAATCAGGCAACAGACTAACCTCACAGGGCTGCATGCCAAGAAGGTTGGTGACAGCGTTAACAGCTTCAGCAAGGCTTTCCCTAGGCCCAAGACCATATTCATCAATACGTTCAAAGTCAGGGCCCAGGCTTTCCCATGCATTTCTAAAGTTGGAGACCCCTACTTTAAGCATGTAATCTGCAGCAAACACCTCAAAATCTTCAAGTTGGTATTCGTCTTCCACTCCATCATCTTCAGCCTCACCAGTTGAGGGATCAACCTAGTTTGCCAAATGAATGAGTAGAAGTACAACACCAAGAAGACCAGCTTAAGACAAGCCAGATTGACAAGTAAAAAACCCATAACAGGATCCAAAAGCAGGCAGCTTACCAATAAAATACATTGTATTAAAAAAAAAAAAAAAAAAGAGGAAAGAATTGAAGAACATTGGAATGAGCAGTTCAATCAGAAGACTGAACCGGTAACGGTTTTGGCCATTCTCGAGGTTCAATTGGGAAACAATAAGAATGCATTTCAAAAAAAAATCCCATGCTCAGAGCAATGCAAGACGTGTACGTTGCTCTGTTCACACCACAGCCTTAATGAGCTTGCCGTCTCACAGCTATGCATGAAGCTACCATTTCAATTTTCATGTCTTGCTTCGACTTTTTCATTCATTGTAATACTATTCATCGGAAGTATATAATTAAGGGACATTTTAATTAGTAGTATTATCTGATATTTGTTATTGTTTACAATTTTATCCATTTATTAACTACCAATTCGACAACTGATGACCATTAAGCTTCCAGGTCGATACCGCCCAGTTGTTAAAGAATGGATTGCAAAAAGAAAGTATACCCAGCTTTTAGGCCCTTTTAATCTTAGCCAAATATGATTACCGAACTGCAAATGTTACACAAAATCAATTGGCCAAGGAGAGGGAAATTTACCCCTTTAACAGTAAACCTCAACACATTCGAGAACTTCCCGACTGCAGGCACACCTTCAGGTTCCGATCTCAAATGCCACAAATGTCTGTGCTGGTGTATCATATGGAAGAGATTTTAAAGATTTGGATCCTACTTCAGAAAATTCTTCAGCCTCAGAAGCATCCACAATAACAGACACCTGGCATAAGAAAGAAGATTGAGAGAACAAATTCTCAGAGTAGAGTCAGAAAGCAAATGATAGAGATCTCACATTCTCCAGCAGCTGTTCTGGAATCGTGTTAGTGCAGTTGTACTGGAACACCACATGACTATCAAAAATATGCTTGACAACATTAACTGCATACTCGGTTTCAGCTTCAGTAAGCTCCACGGGTGGTGATGACTGATCAGAAAAGAGAGTTCACATTAATTAAAAATTATATAACTTGATCACAATGGGATTGATTATCAAAGATATTCAACCAAACCTTGAAGAGCTTTCCAAAACTTGCATATTCAGGGATTGAAGAGAGTAGCTTTTCATAACCATCGGCTGCCGAAGTAGGCCCAGTTGGGGGAGCTCCCAAACCAGCAGGCTTTTTGCCTGGGGCTTTTTTCTCAGATGGGGCTGAGATTTAACCTCTATGGGTACAGAATTGATGTCAAAAGGCTCCTCTGATGGGTTCTGTATCTGTTGCACAGAAAGAGACCACCAGTAACATCAAACAGAAAATCAAGTAACACAAACAGCAAAGACATGAATGCTCAAATAAGAAACTACTAAATTTAAGGAGAAAACTCACATAATTCTTCAAACTTGTCTCCATATTGGTCAATGGAATATCAAGAGAGCCAAATAAAAATTCCTTCACATCTTTATCAGTTTCAACAACCGAACCATCACCCCCAAGCGTATTCAAGTACAGAGTAGCTCTATCCCGCACCTGCAAAAATCGAAGGCAAACATGAGGTTGCATAAGCAACTGTAATGGCCATACTAGTGAATGATGTCCCACACTACAATATCTTTGCTCATACCGTATGCAAAAGCATATTCAGTGCATTTGGCATTCCATTCTAATTCTAATAACCCTAAACTTTCGTTACCAGACTGCTACCCAAAATCCAAATTCTGTTACCCAGTCTAATCAAGGAATACCGTGACATACACCAAAATACCGCATCGTGGATCTCTCCTAAAGATATCCATATCAAAAGCAATTAGTAAAAGAGTCAATGGAACCCTGTTAGCAAACTAATTTTAATGAGAAATAAGAGAGAAAATGAGTGGCGTTGAATGGTGGAGATTTTTGTAGTACATGCAGGTCCCACAAAATAAGTGGATGTAATTAATTTGATCAAATTTTATTTAAAATTAGCATCAGTTTGCAAACATGGGCAATAAGTGAATATAACAATGATGCTAGTTACTTGTGCTTAGTAATATTGATAAGCATGTTATGTACATGCAGGTCCCACGAAATAAGTGGATATAATTAATTTGATCAAATTTTATTTAAAATTAGGATCAGTTTGCAAACATGGGCAATAAGTGAATATAACAATGATGCTAGTTACTTGTGCTTAGTAATATTGACAAGCATGTTATGTTCAAATATGAGATGCTGCATAATACTGATGTCCAATCAGGTCTGGTAAAACTTTAAGGAACCACATCAGTACAGTAGTTAGATAATAAACAAAAGGAACAAATGCAAATATTGTGTCCATAATCTTTCCTAAAGAGAGAGAAGGATAATATATTGAATCAGTGAACCATATTTTTTGCAAGGATGAGTAGGTGAATGTAGGTACAAACTGGCTATGAATTAAATATAAACTTTCTATTTTCAGCATGACAGTTAGCAGCCTAGAAAACTCTTCCATTTCAACAAAGGAAATTCTTGTGCTTATAATCAGGAATACATCCCAAACCTAATGCAATCTACGAAATTCTAAATTCTAAAACCTGGAATCAGGGAAAGCAAAATCATAAACATGTAAATATAATTACAGAAGGCAGAAAAAACACGTAGAAGTCAACAAGAAACTGACCTCATCATCACTATCGAATAGGCAACGTCTCAACAAAATAAATATGCGAGGCTGCACCAAAGAAAGCAAACCTTTACATCCACGTCAATAACATAGGTCTAGTAAATTAAGATGTTAAGATTACTCCGTCATACTTTCAATGAATCAATCATTGCTCCAAATTTTGCCAATGTACTAACAGCGCTGGCCCGGACAGTTGCATTCTCAAGTATCACTCGGTTGTAGATATACCGGATATACTTACTTGGATCGGAGGTCTTTGGTCCCTCATTTCCAAGAAAGTGCAGAATCTGAGAAAGAGCATAACTCTAATTAAGTATTAGGAATAATAATGAAAGTATTAGCATGAAAAGAAGAATGAAACTAATAGTATGAACCAAATTTTAATTTCCTAAAATGAAAGATGTATAAAAGGTCGACCTGGGTGGAAAGATAAGTGAATTCACAGTCCTCAATAAATTCACACAAATGAAGTAGCCCACTTTCTTTGGCATCTGGAATATCTCTAATTAAGATCACAATTGAATCCACAATTGCCTTCTTGTACTCAAATCCACCCTCTTCTCTCAAAATATTGCTCAAGAAGTTCATCCTAAGGAAAACTCAGATCACAAAAAACAAGTAAATACTTGTAGTCGAGAAATAGAGGGAACAAGAAGTTCATCAATCTGAATCTAGTAACATGAACAATTACTTACAGAGATCTGTACTTTAGAGGGAATTTCAAACACAATGATCTTATAGCTTCTACCACCACAATCTTGAATTCATCAGCAATATCAGACATAAAATTTGTAATCTGTTTCATTAGGCGATCAACACTTGATTCATTTCCTGTTTTCAGCAGAGTGGTAATTGCAAGGGTAGCTATGCTTCTATTTTGATCCGAAATCAAACTCTCCATGTCTATATTACAGTTTGTAACAGCCATAGGATGTGTCATTGCCACCTACATGCAATTGAAGTTTAAAATACATGAACAAAGGACTAGGCAAAAATTAGATAGACACCATAAGGAGAATTTAAAATGGGAACTCCGACAATGGAACCTCCAAAATGATACTCTTAAGTCTTAACAGTAGGCAAAACATTAAATCAACCATAACAGAACTGTAGATGATGGATGGAAATTTACCCCTATTCTGGAGCAACAGTTCTCACAGAGTTCATCAAGAAATTAAAAATAGATAGCATAAACAAAAATTTCTGAAATTTTCAGGACATATACATTACATAATCAATAGAGAATATGGAAGTAGATTACAAAGCAAAAATGTATAGAACATTCATGCAGTTTAGACAGCATAAACAGAAATTTCAGAAAAATTCAGGACATGTACATTACACATTCATAGAGAATATGGAAGTAGATTACTAAGCAAAAATGTATAGACCATTCATGCAGTTTAGACATGTATCTGTATAGAAACCACCAATGCAGTTTAGTCATATATGTCCACAGGATCCATACAACAATTAAGGTCATAATTCCTTGGAAAGACCAGCAATACAAAGGCCATGCCAAAAATTTCAATGTCCATAATATCATTAAATTAGCGGACATGTCTTGTCAGTGAAAGGTCATCAAGCTCAAGATTTAAATAAAAATGCTCAAATGTACTAATCATAGTTGCAAAATTTCGATTATGAAATGTGTTAACCAATAAGTTATTGGTCTAACCATAAAGTGCTGAGATAAATTTCTTAAATTATTAATGCCTTTCTAACAGTTTTTTGGGGATAAATTATAAATTATTTAAAGTATACGTAGATAGAAATGAGTTTTGACAAGTGGGTGGCAAGTGTATGTCCTATTTAGTATGCGGCCAGAAAGTATCTTTGACTAAATTAACTTATAAATTGGTAGACTAAGAATTGTGTAAACAAGCTTTCAAATAAGCATGATTTTCTGCAAAACGAAAAAGTGACTAAAATGAACTCAATACTTATGAGGAATAATGTAATTTGAACTGCAGTAATGGTTATGTAGCCTCATTAACTTTTCAGTTGTTCATTCTAACTTGCACCACAGAACATGGGCAACCTCACTCAGGGTCATCTTTAAATGAAAAAACCTCCTGATAATGTGAAATCTAACTACATTGTGTGTGAGAGAGAGAGTGTGTGTCTGTGTCTGTGAAAGAGAGAGAGATTTAATGGAAAACAATATTTATAAAGAATTTCAAATTGCTGTAGGAGCAATAACCTTATTCAAGGTCCGCACAGCAGCAAATCTAAGCACTGGCTTAGATGAACTCAAAAAGAGCTGCAAAACAGTTATGGCAGGAGTCAACTCTCGACTAGTCACGCCATTCAATTCTGTGATTGCCCTAGCTGCTTCAAAGATAACCATTTCAGCTTTGTGACGGAGGCAGCCCTCTAGATAGTCATAGAATGGTCGATCCCCTGTTTGGCTATTTACGGCCGACTCTCTGATGACCTAGACATATCAAATGATTGCAGGACAAATTAGTGCTCGAGAGAAAACTAACGAGAGAAATTTAACATCATTAAATTAAACAGCACCTGACTAGTGTAACGAATTAGTAAGCATTGAGCTAAAGGTGAACGAACAGTCCCCTTTGTCAAGCTGGTTACAAGTTTGCTAACAGCCAGCCTATCATTTTGTCGTATCTGCAAAGTAAGCAATAGAACAAGTAAGCAAAAGCCAGTTATGGGTTTATACTAAAAAATCCATGATTAGGTAGCCAGATTAATGCATTATTGTCTGCATTATTTATCCTCGTAAGCTGACACACAATGAAAGAGACATATTCCGTGTGTTCAAGGAAACTATACTAAAAATCAATTCAGCTATTCCAGAAAGAAAATGGCAAATACCAGGTTTCATAATCAAGATTATAGTGATTAAGGATTTGGTTATCCATAATTTCTCATCCAAACCGAAAAGAAAGAAAGGGGAAAAAATCCCTTATTAAGTGAAATGGTAAAATTAAATGTGGCATTATCTACAGATACTACATAAAATTTAGGAAGAGATAAACATGCTTAGATAAATAATTACCCCCGGTTAGAGAATACTCCCTCCGTCCCCCCCCCCCAACACACACACATATATATGCTTATTTACATTTTTACAAAGATTAATAAAAGTTATTGGAAAAGTAAATTTTTCAAATGACTTTTCCAACATAACCTTAACTAATGGGAAGAATAGTTATTACTGGGCATATTAAATAAGGCTATTTTTGTAAAAGGACAAATAATAATTTCTCAAATTATAAACAAGCCTGTATATTTGGAACATCTAGAAAAGGGAAACAAGTATATGTAAACGTGACGGAGGGAGTATGAACTTGGTATAAGCTTGAACTTTTGACCAGCTTTTTATTTATTTATTTATTTATTTTTATTTATTTATTTATTTATTTTGGGGGAAAGGGGGGGCCAAAAAAAATCTAGGAAGAACAAGACCTTATTCATTCTGTTATGTATGAGCGAAACCAACCTTTAGACAAGTATAAGCTAAGAAAATATATCAGAGAACCACGCAGAACAATTGTTTTAAAGTCCGCTTGTCCTGCCCGTTGCTCTAAATAAGTAGAGGTAAAATTTATCCTACAAGCAATGGATCATGTAGCTAAATCCCTTATGTGCTAAATTTATTCATTAAGATACAAAACCCACAAAGCTGAGAGCAAAAAACCAAAGATTAATAGGGGAGGGAAGAGAATTGTATATTTGTACAAGGGCGTCAATGGAATCGTAATCAACAAGACTGATACCTGATGGAGCAAGGCAAGTGCATGGAATTGCACAAGTGCAAGCCACGGGATTGAACAGCTTCCTGTACCTCGTTACTCCACCTTTTCACAATCTCTGGATTTGTCTGTCAAAAAATTATATGTTATATAATCTTACATAACTATTAAATAGATTTGACTTATCAAAGATAAATTAGTACCTGTAACAGATGAATGCCACTGACAAGGGCAGCACTGGCAACCACTGGGTTTTTGTCAACAATAGCTTGTTTGAGATATCTTTCAATTTGTGTTAAAAGTGTTCCATCAGTTATTCGACATAAGACACGTATAGCATTTGCACGATACATATCAGTGCGGCTATTCATGTCCTTCATGAGGGAGCTTGTGACAATAATAACCTTTAATGTCAAAAAAGAAAGAATTAATTTCCAAACTACTCCTAAAGAATAAAACCAAAATCAAGGAACCACTTAGAAGATAAGTAAAGAAAGGAAACAAATAACCTCATCTGCAGAAGGAGAAAGCTCCTTTATCATGAGATAAACCATTCTTCTGAGACCAATATCTTTTGACTGGAACAGCTTTGTGACAGAGAAGAATACTTCTGTAGCTTCCGTCTACAAATTAAATTAATAGGAGCTTTTATTAAATCATCAAAGTATAAATAAAGATCATCAAATACATTGTAGAAGAATGAACAAGGCGAAAAAAGGAAACAAAAAATATTCTTTGCAATTTGCCAAGGTACACAAGCACAATAGAACTTCAGAAGAGATTGTCTCTAAAATGGAGATTTATGAGTCAAGATCTCAACTTTACTTGCATCCGAACAACCAAAAGATTGATAAAATCCAAAGAGATCAGAAGCGCGTATACAAAGGTCAACACAAGTCGCTAAGTAAATTATCTCAGTTGCAAAGAAATAGGTTACCAAATTCCATAGCAGACTAATCAGTAAACATTATTTTCATACTTCCGTTCAATCTTCAAATCGTTCTACTTACATATTTAAGATCTTCACAACAAAAACTAGAAACTAAAAACAAATATAACATACGTAATTGATATGAATTGACAAAGGCTCTCCAAATAAAATGTTTAAAATTCCAAGCAATCACCTGCAGGATAATAACTATATCTATGGTGCTTTCTCAATGCCAATATAGCGGGCTGTTATTATAGTATCCAGATAGATAACATCTTAGTGATCTACAGTCATCTAAGTTCAAGGGTAACTGTTAACATGCTTTAAAAATAGATTATCATTGACACAAGACATAAAGAAGATGTTTTGCATTCTACTGCCAGACGCTCTGTATCATCATTCTAAAACTTCTCAAATTCTACTAGCTAAAAGTCAATGCATCAGGCTACAACAGAGCCCTCTGGCACATGCAGGAAATAGAGAGATTGTAACAGTCTTTTAATCTGACCTTTATAAATGTCTCGCCCTGATTCAGAAGATACAGGAGCTTTGTGATCACCTAATAGTGCCCACAGTAAAAATGGTAAGTATTTTTCAAAATTTTACAAAATTCACAATTGAATTGATTACCAATCAAAATCTAAAACAGAACAGAAAAGTACCTGCGAACATCTCCTGGCGTCCAGCTGAGGGTCATTGAAAACTCTAGCCTCCTGTAAAACTAAACCCTTTTCGATCCCCAAGAAGGGAGAGTACTCTGCTCATAAATAACAAGATCAAAATAAGCAAATGTAGTAACTCAAAATCACGCAGATCTAAACTGCAAGTGACTGATCCAAAACAATGAATTTCCCACAGAACAGAGCAATTATCATATCTCCAATACAGCAACCAACAATCATGATTCCGTACAACCTATAACTACAACTTCACCCAAAAATAACTCAAACGGTAATGTATCAACAATTGAACTAAAGTGAAAACAGATGGCCATACGGACAAGACTGACTCAGTACTCATTCAATTAATCAATAAAATCCACAATTCCAATACAACAGGAAATGCAGATCTGACTCAGAATGTGGAAAAGGGATAAACCGAAGTGCGAATCAAAAGGTAAACTAGACCAATTGAAAAAACAAAAACAAATCACAAGTCAAGCTGTAAAGAAGAATGAAAATATATGAACCCACACCTTCGTCATCGCGATCATCGTCTTTCTTCACTAGAGGTTGAGCCATTTCGCTGTGATCTGCGAGGTTCGGGTTCAATTGAATTCCAAACTATAAACGTAAATGGTAAAGGAGACAGCGAATTTGCAGATCTCTCTCAGATTTCGGTTTGAAGAATTCGGAATGGTTCTCTCTTTATATATATATATATATGTGTAAGCCAGTAAACTCTAGTCAGATCTCTCTATCAGGGTAGAAGTGAAGTTTCGGACGGGGTTACAAGGTTGATGAGTGGACGGGGCAGGGGTCAATGTATCGCCTAATGTTCATTTTCACAGGATTTTCATATCTTGTCCCAATCTTTCAAGAATGATTAAAATGATACTAAATTACTGTTTAAAGCTATTTATTCAAATTAAATTATAATAAGAAATTATAATGAGGTGAAATAAGTAGTGTAAATTTAATCAAAGTTTAAAATTAGTGGTTATAAATGAGCAATTGTAAAATCAGCAATCAAATCAGTGATAAATGAGATTATAATGTGTTTTCATAAAGAAAATCAAACATCTCAGTTTTACCTTTTAAAAATTTAAATCTCAAATAACAAGGTGTAATTGAGTGAAACCATATAATCATTTATGGTTTAAACAACATCAATTGTAGGTGCAAAAATAGCTCTTCCTTGTAAATATTACAGATCATTGAAATTGCCTGAGAACAACAGGTATGCACTTTCTCAGTTTCCGTCAAATTCACCGTTAACCTCTCGAATAAATTATTATTATATCTCTTATCATTTTAAATTAAGAAATAAATATTTTAAAAATATAAATATTTTAATTTAAAAAAAAAAGAAAAAGAAAAAAGCCCCACCCCTCTGGCTACTTTGCTGCTATTTCCTACAGCCTTTGGGGAGAGATTCTCCCCCTGTGCTGCTAGAAATGGCAGCCTGGCAGGTGCTGCTAGAAATGGCAGAAACAGAAGCACTTTACTACTATTTCCGACATCTTTCGGATTGCCAGAAATGGCACATTTCTGGCAGTACATGGGGAGACTCCCAAAAAAACAAAAACACAACAATAAAGACTGCCATTTCCAGCAGTTAAATATTTTAATTTGGGAAAAAAAATGAAAAACAGAAAAGGAAGACTCTCCCATTTTCTAGTAGCCCTGTCGTTTCTGGCATCCAACTCCTCTTTTTTTTCTTTTTCTAAATTAAAATATTTATAATTTTTTACATCTTTAAAATTTTTGTTTTTAACTTAAAATAATAAAAGACATAATGGTAATTTATTCGATGAGTTAACGTTGAAATTGACAGAAACCGTTAAAAGGGACTATATGTAAGACTTAATGAAAAATTGGGGACTCAGCGGGTTGAAAAAAGATTAAGGACCCAGTCGATATTAACCCCAAAAGTTGGAGATTATATGTGAAATTATCCTTCTATAAACTAATCTTGCAACTTGTAAGAGCTGATTTTAGATATAGGTAATTTTTACTCTAGATCCCTAACCTTTCAACTTTGTATTAATTCAGTGCCAATCTTTTTTTTAAGCCTACTAGCCTTCAAGTTTTCATTTGTTATCGTGTTATGTCTCCAACATTACTTTTCGTCCCCAACCTTTTAATTTTCACCATTAACCCCTATTAATATGACTATTGTACCTTTAATTCTTTATTTCCATTGTAGGTCTCAACTTTTTCAATTATTATAGAATTTTGTTCCTATCTTTTTTTGGCGTATGAGACTCTTAACCATTCATTTATTGTTGCTACTAACATGTTTGGCCCTCAACCTTTCAATTATTAATGTTAATTCTTATCAAAATTACCATAATATCCTTAATTATTTACATAAAAATAAAAAATAAATAACAATAGAAAATAAGAACTCCGCCCATCTTAGCCCGTCTCACTCGAACGACAACCGCTGAAAATAGTGATAACAAAAAAACATGATCTACACCATATTCGTTGGATATCTAAACTGTATAGAAAAAACTAGTTGTCGATCTGAGAATCGGTGTAACAAATTGGATTGGATTTTTCAATTTATCACAAATCAAGGTAGATTAAAAAAAAATCATTTTCAATGTACAAAAATGAAATTGAAGCTTAATGCTCTAATTCTAATGTTTTGTCTAACGTCTCTCTTTTACTCTGTCTTTCGAATCATCACCTTGCTTTGTCGTAATCCATTATACACATCGGTACAATTTCTTTCACTAATTGCATATTGTATTTATAGGCAATAAAGATCTAACCTTATCCACTCTAAATTTACCTCGCTTCCTTTCACTACTGCCATAATATAATGATGTTATTTCAGAACCTACCATCGCAATGATGCCATTTTGAAGCATCAAAATTTATCTTACGATCCACAATTGGTGCATCAGATCTATTGAGACTGATAACAGATTGTGGACAATTCGGGGTGATAATCACAGAGATACAAGAAATTAAATTAGAATTAGAGTATTATTAGGGCTATGTTTGATTTTTATAAATCAAAAATCAATTTTTTTGGACGGATAATGAGCAAGGACAAATAGGGAATTAGAACAAATGTGTGGGGGTAAATTTGCTCAAAAATGTTTCTCCCATATATTCTCTTTTATATATTGTATAGATAAGCAAATTTATTCCTTGCTAATGGGTTTTAATCTATATCTACATGTATCTATAATCTACCCTACAACAAACAATATTGTAAAAAGATAGATTCATGAGAAACCTTTGATTACATTTTTTTGTCCCTCCATTTTTCTATATATTATAAAGAGGTTGTTATTGAGGAGGAGAATTGAAATCTTAATTAACATATAACATCTATATATATTATAATAATGTTTTTGCGGTACCTTTTTAACTGTAATTTTCCCCCTTTTTTCTATGATTGAAATTGCGGTACCAATTTCCCTTTTTAATTTTTCTCCCCTAATATGCTTTTTACCTTTTATATTACGCTAAGGGTTAATTTCACAAATCGTCTCCAACCTTTGAGTTAAGTATCGACTCTGTCTCCAATCTTTTTTTTCGACCTCTTGAGTCCCCAACCTTTCATAAATTCGCAGGAAAGGTCCTTTTTGTCACTATTATGTTAACTTTCCACAAAAATGACTGTTATACCCCTTAACCTTTTGGTTTTTAAAAGTAATAACTAAATAAATAAAACACTCAACCCACCCAACCTCTACCCCACCCATGAGTGGCTGCCAGAAATGGCTTCTAGTGGCCAAAAACGGGGGTAAATCCCCCTGCCAATTTGCTGCCGGAAATGGCAGCCGTTTCCAGCAGTGCTGTTATTTTTGGCAGCACAAAGTGAGGAGTTTCCCCTCATTTTGCTGTCGTTTCTGATACCTTGTATTTCCTTTTTAGCTGCCGGAAACGGCAATAAAATAAGGGGGGGCTCCCCCCATTGTGCAAGTAGAAACGGTAGCACTGCTAGAAATGGCTGCCATTTCCGACAGCAAATAGGGGTGGGATTCAACCCCCTCATTTTGGCAGTCAGAAATTGTAGCATTCTAGCGGTGGCTGCCATTTACAGCGGCCATTCTTGGGAGGGTTGAGTAGGTGTTTTCTTTTTTTTTATTATTTTTCAACTTTTTTTAAATTAAATAGTTAAAGGGTATAACGGTCATTTTGAAGGAAAGTTAACAGAATAGTAAAAAAAATGACCTTTCTTGTGAATTTGTGAAATGTTAGAAACCAACCGATACTTAACTCAAAGTTGAGGACAATTTGTGGAATTAGCCCTTGCATTAACCACATTATTATAAACTCAATTTCTTCGAAAGTATAGGGTTAATTTCACAAATAGTCCCCAATCGTTGCACTTTCTATCAACTAGATCCTCAATATTTTTTCAACGCCGCAGCCCCCCAACCTTTCGTAAATTCACTCATAAAATCTTTTATGACATTTTTGCCCCTTACTTTTTAAATATAAAAAATCTAAATAATAGTAAAAATAAAAAGGTAGAGCGGCTAGCTATTCATTCTGCTTATATCCCTAATGTGACCAAAATGATAAATGCCTGCACTGTTTTTATTTTTTAGGTAAACCTTTATTTTTCTATCATTTATGACAGTAACGAGATGATGAAGTGGCAAAATTGTGGGTATCTTCTTTTAATGCCAGAAATGACAACTGAAGTTTGTCATTTATGCTGAATTGGAATGTTAATAGGTAACTAGGTAGGTAGGGTAGAAATAAAATATTTATTCCCTGAAAAATAATAAAATAAAAAATAATAAGTAAAAATAATTAAAAAGGAAAAAAAGAAAATAATTTCTTCCACCACGCCTAGTTACCCACAAACATTTCAATTCAGTGTAGATGAACAAATTCTAGTATTCATTTCAAGTAACAAAAGAGAAGACTTACAATTTAACTGTTCGTTCATACAACTGCTGTAAGAAATGAGAGGAAAAAATAAAGGTTTCTCTCAAAAAGGAAAATGGTGTAAATATTTGTCATTTTTTATCATGTTAAGGATAGAGGTAGAATGTGTAATTAGCTAAGTAGGTAGGGGGAATTTTATTTTGCTTTCTATTTTTATTATTTTTTCTATTTTTTAGATTTTTTAGATTTTTTTATTTAGAAAGTAGGTGCAAAAATATCAAAAAAGACCTTATGAGTGAATTTATGTAAAGTTCCTGACCTACGACATTGAAGAAAAAGTTTGGAGACCCAACTGATAGAAAATGTAAAAGTTGAGGAGGACTTGGAAAATTAACCCATAGAGGTAATATGGCTTTGATTCCTTCATATGTGCCTTGAACAACAAACTGATGTGATAAACTCAATTTCTTCGTCCGGGTAAGATGGCTTAATGAGTTGTTGCAAATGTCATGAGATAATCCATATTGCAGTGGAAGACAATGAGCTATGTGTTGCACGAAAATGGGGGAATTACGTTTGACATCCATCTTTGAGAAAAACATGCTGAATTTCAATTCGCATATGACATGGAACGAAATAAATCAATTATTACATGGAGTGAAATATGACAAGCACAATAAGTTATTATGGATTATATATGAAATGATTCGTCATTGAATCTATTGAAATTGAAACTTCATAATAAAGTTCTTCTCGTACAATGCACAGGTGAGAATCTAGTTAATAATTAAAATATATATATATATTATATACAATAATAATGCATTTAATTTATATTATTATAACAATTATTATAACAATAAAGTATACAATAATCCTGTGGTTCAAGCTGTGTCACAATGGTTGGATGCTCAATGTTTTGAATGAAAGACTCAAGTTCCAATGGTACACATCCCACATCTCTCTCTCTCTCTCTCTCTCCCTTTTCTATAAAAAAAGGGGAAAAAAGAAGAACGAGAATGAGAAGAATACAAAAGTTCAAAAAGCCAAGAGTCATTACTTAAAAAAAATATTATATATATTATATAAAAAAGTTTTCAAAACAATTTTTCTTCCCATTTCGCCCTTTTAAATTTGTCGGAATTATTTGAGCCGTCCAATATGTTCATTTTTTTGTTGGGAATTTTTTGGTATAATCAATTAATCCTAATATAAGTCTCATCTTTCTTTTTTCGTTTTTTTTTTTTTTTGCCTCAAGGTAGTGACAATTGCAATATCACTCTTATCTTATTATATATATATATATATTTATATATCTATATATTTATAATACCAAAAAGTCTCTAAAACAATTTTCCCACCCATTTCGTGTTCTATTTTTTGTTGGAATTTTTTTGGTAAAATTATTTAATTAATCAATCCTAATCTTTATCTTATCCCCCCATCTATATCTATATTATTATGATATAATACCAAAGAAGTTACCAAAACAATTTTCGTACCTATTTTGTGTTTCTATTTGTTGGAATCATTGAGGCGTCTGATTTATATTATATGGGTTGTCAATTTTTTTGCTGAGATTTTTGGAATAATGAATTAAATTAGTAATCTCTTTAAAAAAATTAATTTATTAATCAATCATAATATCAATATTATATGATTGGTCCATTTTTTGTGCATTAGGTTTGATAGTCAACGTTTGAAAAAACAGGCATAACTTACACAGACAATAGTCGTTTTCAACTCATAATATATGATTTTGGGGCAACTCGATGAGACGGATTGAGCTAGTTATGCCACTGCTAATGAGGAATTTTGAGTGTTTGAGTTCATCTTCTATATTTATTTGCGTTTTTGCTATTTATTTTGAGTCAACATTTCTTTTTGGGCCTGTTTGTTTATCTATTCTTTTATAAAGCTTGTAAGCGTATTAGACGTCTATTACCCTTCTACTACTGATTTGGTGTTTAATTAGTGATAGATGTTTGATTAGCTTGTTTAACTTCTCCATACTAGTGTTTTATTGTGTGTTTTATTACATTAAAATCATTATTTGTGTTTAGTTTGTTTATTTGGAGTAGGACCAAAGAAAATGTAAAAAGAATCGAGTCTGGACATATTTTGCAAGGATTTTGGAGCTTGGGGATCAAGGTGGTCGATAGCGAAACTTTGAGGACTGAAAAGGAAGAAAGAAAAAAGAAAGAGCAGTGCAGCTGGACCAATTTATAGGGTGCCAGTACTACAAGGCAGGAAAAGGAAAGAACAGGCAGGGCGGGCGCACTGATACTGCACTTGTTGAATGTCAACATAAACTCGAGGGCGGGCGCCCTGCCTGCATGATGCTCACACACCTCCCTTTTAGGGGAAATAGATGGGAATTTGTCTTCTTTTTGGACTCTATCTTGGACAGAAACTTATGCATGATTTTGGGGACACTTTGGAGGGCTTTTGGAAGAGCTACAAAAGTAGAAGAGATGTGAGAAAAAAAATACACAAAACCTAGAAGAGAAAATTGGAGAAACACAACGAAGATTGAAGATCAAAGACTTCAACTTTGAGATCAACGTGACCATGCAAGACTAAGGCCTCTTCTGCGTAATTAGAGGGGATGTTGATGTATAAAGATTTGTCTTTCTTTTAGCTCTTTTCTTAACGTTGTTTCTAGTAATTGTTTCTTGGGATTATTGTGATATTCTACGATTCAAGTTTATGATATGTTGGTGATTTTCGTTCAATAAGGCCCTTTGATTGATGCATCTATTTATCAATTGCTAGAGTTAGGTTTTTAACATGTAATTGTTGCTTTTCCTGATTCACTCGTAGCAACTAGCGATTTAATTGCTAGGGATATCACAGCCTAAGATTACAAAACAAGCTTGCAATTTTGCGTAATGGTCTAACCTATTTTTCTCATTCTCCACATTGACTTTGCATTAAATTTGGAAAACTCATTCTAAGTTGTCTATAATATAATTCAAGAACTTGTTTGAATTGGTTATAATTTAAGGAAAAATTCAAGTAATTGGAGCATATCAATACCTAATGTTAGAAGTCTCAATTGCATGTTAGGAACACATTTCAAGAGCTTAGGAATTACTGATCTAGACTCAACTAAACCAAGAATTAGGTGTTTTCCCTCATTAATCTTTTCTACTCAATTTATTAGGTGCATTCTTAATTAGCTCTTCAATTTAATTTTTATTTGCGATTCAACTCTCAAAACCCCTTAATCTCTAGTTAACATTCAATTGCTTAATTTATTCATTGTTCTTTGTGGGTTCAGCCATTACTCTACTATTACAATTTTATTTAAACTCGAGTAAGGAAATTAATTATTTTTGGCGCATTCAACACATGACCAAATTTTTGGCACCGTTGCCGGGGAACGGTGCAGTGAATTAAGTGATTTTGTTAATTAGTTTATTTTAATTTATTTTGTTTATTTGTTTTAGCATAGATTGCTTACTGCTCTCAATTTCGCATGACTAAAACCCGATTATCTAATCAATCTTCATTGTTATTTGATCCAGAACTTGAGAGAACTTTGCACAAATTGAGAAAAAGGAGCAAAGAAATCCACAACTGAAGCAATGGTTGCCAACGATCAGACACTGAAGCAATTGACTGCTCCTGTAACATCCCGCAAAAATTTGAAAATGAATTAAGCGATATGATAATTGTTTTGACAATAATTGAATAATTAATTGAATTACATTGTAAGAATACTTAAATTTCACTGAAAGATTGAAAAGATTGTTACTTAAATAACAACTGAGGTAAGAATGAGGGTAAGAACTAGTATAATCCAAAATATAACAACTTAATCATAATACCACATTAAGTATGAGGACTCCTTAAGCAATAAATGAGTGGATAATAAATTGGCCACATCACTCTTTCAACACATGGTGCTAATTTTGCCAAATTCTAAGGCACTTGTTATTCTTGTAAATTGTGGATTCCAAATGCTATTTAAAAACAATTAACTTCTAACAAGTATAAAAAGGCCCAAAAGCTAAGGAAATCCACAAAACACTCCACACTTTGTCCAAAATTCGTCCAAAATTAGAAAAGGTAGAAGAACACTAAAAAAAAAACCTACCAAAACACCTATTGGCTACTTGAAAAGACTTCCTTTCCATATACTGGAGGATTCCAACTCAAATAAACACTTCAAGTGAGGAATATTAAGGTTTTGGAAGTACTTTTCCACTTAGAAATCTTTAGGGAATTAAGAGGTGAGTAACTAATGCTTTGATTTTCTTTCAAGCATTCATTAAGTTTTCATAAGATGAATATGAACTTTTATGCATTGTTATAAAAACAAAGATTGATTGATTACATTTGTATCGCTAGTTAATACTCTATCTATCTCTATCTGTCTTGCTTTGCTATATGATATGCTATGTGGTATTTTCTCGTGCTAGGAGCCGGCTAATAATACCGAGGTGGGTAATGAATAGCACAGTTGCTTGTCTTTGTGGTGTATGTGGGAATTTCAATAGGGGTCAACCGAAATTCAATTGTGGATCCACTTGAATTGATATAAATCTTGTGCACACTACGGGTAATAGTTTAACTAGTGATAGAACCATCTTGTGCATCCAAAAGCTTTGTGAAATTCATGATTTTCTTGAACTTGTAATTAAAAGAAGTTTCTTGAAAAGAAAGGTGAATCAAAGAATGTTGTTACTTACTGAGTATGTTGTACTCACTCCTTTTTTTTTTACAATTTTTTAAATGGTTAAACGCAAAATAATCGAGAAGCAAGCTGAGAGCCGGAGCATGCTCGAAAATGGAAGTAGGATTTTACATGTAGAAGGGAACCGATCTTTGGAGCTATAAGAATATATTTTCGATTATAAATATATCTAGAAACAATACATGAGCTTAATACCTTTTATATCAATAAGTATATCTATGTAAAAGCTTTCTAATAGTTTGGCTTGGCTAAATTAACCAGTGAAATACTTATTATCATAACCGGTGTGTTCTCTAACCTTTTGGTAAATCTACTTGAAATTATGCGACGTGTTTGTGGAAAGAACAATTTATTAGTTTTGTACGTCCGTTCTCTGCTATTTGTATAAAAATGAAATTAAACTAAAAGCTTCCGCTCTCGAATATATTCAATAATATTGGAAAATATAGCCGGGACGTGACAGCTCAGACCTTAATCAACAGCCTTTATATAATACCTTCCCTGAATTAGCTGAAAACACTGCTTTTAAACTAAAATCAGGGCTAATACATTTGTTGCCATCTTTTCACGGCTTTACAGGTGAGGACCCTCACAAACATCTCACAGAATTTCATATGGTGTGCCCAAGTCTGAAACCACCAGGTGTGATTGAGGAGCAAATCAAGCTAAGGGCGTTTCTGTTCTCCTTGAAAGACATAGCTAAAGATTGGCTCTATTATTTGCCATCCAAGACATCATTACATGCAATGATATGAAGAGGGTATTCTTGGAGAAATACTTCCCTGCCTCAAAAGCTACAAACACCAGGCAAGAAATATGTGAGATTAGACAACATCAAGAGAAATCTATGTATGAGTATTGGGAGCCCTTCAAAAAGCTTTACGCTAGCTGCCCACATCATTAAATAAGTGATCAACTCCTCATCTAGTACTTTTATGATGGATTATCTACAATGGATCGGAGTATGATCGATGCAGCAAGTGGTGGTGCATTGGTGGATAAGATACCCAACGAAGCGAGAACCCTGATCGCTAATATGGCGGAAAATTCTCAACAATTTGGCTTCCATCAAGACACATATGTAAGAAGGGTAAATGAGGTACAGACACATACTATTGAACATCAACTGCCTGAATTAACCTCTCTTATTAGACAACTTGCTGTAAGGAAAGCACAGCAAGTAAAAGCATATGGAATTTACTCTACTATGGGTCATCCAATTGATTCATATCCCATGCTACAAGAAGAAGGAACTAAGCAGGTTAAGGCTACAGGGAATCTTCCCTTCCAGAATAGACAGTATGATCCCTATTCCAACACCTATAATCCTAGATGGAGGGATCATCCTAACTTCAGCTATAGAAGAAATAGACCCTAGAACTTCTTCCCAAATAGGCAACCGGGGGAATTCCAACCGAGGCCTCCACTACTACCCCAAAATCCAGGCATGTCATTAGAAGATATGATTAAAACCTTAGCTTCTAACACCTTACAGTTCCAATAGGATACCAAATCAAGCATCCAAAATATGGAAAATCAGATTAGCCAGATGGCAATTGCAATAAATCGGTTGGAGGCTCAATCAGGGGGGTAAACTACCATCTCAACCTGAAGTGAATCCCAAAAAATGAGTACAATAACATTGAGGAATGGGAAAGGAGTTGAGAGTCATAAACAGTTGAAGCCTATAAGTGGTAGTGAAGATGCTATCGTGAGAGACATTGAAAAAGAAGGAGTAGATGCATCAAGCCCATAGGTAAATCCTAACCCTCCTATTAATGTTCAATCAACTCTACCTCATTTTCCTAGTTGGTTAGCCAAATCAAAGAAAGAAGACAAGGAGAAGGAAATCTTGGAGACATTCAGGAAGGTCGAAGTGAACATCAGTTTCTCAAGGACCTTTGTACCAATAAGCAAAAACTCAGGGGAGGATGAAAAGATCAAGATGGGAGAAACTATAACGGTTGTATTTCAAAAGAAACTAACTCCAAAATGCAAGGACCAACCCATGTATGTTTACCATTCTTGAATAGGTGACATAAAAATTGAAAAGGCCTTGATAGATTAGATCATTAATTAATGTCATGCATCACTCTATTTATAATTCTCAAAATCTAAACCAGCTAAAAGAAACAAGTGTTATCATTCAATTAGCTGATAGGACTAACACCTATCCAGATGGAGTAGTTGAGGATGTGCGAGTTCAAGTAAATGGATTAGTTTTTCCTACTGACTTTTATGTTCTTGACATGAATGATGAGTCCACCCTAATCCTATACCTAATTTATTGGGATGATCTTTTATGTACACTTCACAAACTAAGATAGATGTGCGTGGGGGAACATTCGCCATGGAATTTGATGGGAAAGTAATCCAATTTAACATATATGATGCTTTGAAACACCAGGAAAATGCATGTTCCGCCTTTACAATTGATATCATTGATCATCTTGTGGAAGAAACATTTCAGTTTCATTGCAAGGATGAATTAGAGTTAGCTCTGACTGAGCATCTCGAGATGGGAACACAGAGAGAGTTGACGTTTAGCCAAGAATTAGAAGAGACGGTAGCAGCTCTACATTCTTTGCAACCGGTGTCAAAAAGGTATGAAATTCGTACGATTCAATTGCAGAATCTACTAATAGGTTGTTACCTTCTATTGTAAAGGCCCTCACTCTAGAGTTAAAGCCATTGTCGGGTCACTTGAAGTATGTCTTTCTTGGAGAAAAAGATACACTTTCAGTGATAATCTCAGTCAAATTGACACCAGAGCAAGAAGACAAGCTAGTGCATGTCTTAAGAGACTACAACAAAAGCAATTGAGTAGACCATAGCTGATATAAAAGGAATAAGCCCCTCAATTTGTATGCACCAAATATTGCTTGAAGATGATATAAAACCCACAAGGCAAGCTCAAAGGAGATTAAATCCCCCAATGATGGAAGTGGTGAAAAGGGAGATCTTAAAGCTCTTAGAAGTTGGGGTGATTTATCCTATTTTTGACAGTAAGTGGGTAAGCCCGGTTCTGGTTGTGTGAAAGAAATCAGGTGTGACAGTTATGGAAAATCATGAGGGTGAGTTGGTTCCCATCCAAATGCAAACCGGGTGGCAGGTATGTATTGACTATACAAAAATAAATTTTGGAACTCGAAAGGACAAGTTCCCCCTCCCTATTATTGATCAAATGCTTGAAAAGTTAGTTGGACATTCTCACTATTGCTTTTTAGATGGCTTTTCAAGTTATTTTCAGATTGACAGCACCTGAAGATCAAGAGAAAACTACCTTCACATGCCCATTTGTTACGTTCACTTATCATAGAATGCCTTTTGGATTGTGCAAGGCCTCTGCTACTTTCCAAAGGTACATGATGAGCATCTTTTCTGATTACATTGACAATATCATTGAGATTTTCATGGATGATTTTAGTGTTTGAGGTGACTCATTTGATGATTGTCTGGATAATTTAATTTCGATTTTGAAACAATGCATTGAGATTAACGTTGTTCTTAATTGGGAAAAATGCCACTTCATAGTGGAAAAAGGTATAGTTTTAGGCCATGTGGTATCAATTAATGGGATTGAACTTGATAAATCTAAGGTAGATTTAATTTCTGATTTACCTTACCTCGTTAGTGTGCGGGATGTTCAATCTTTCCTTGGACATGCAAGATTTTATTGCAGGTTTATCAAACAGTTTTCCAAGAAAGCTTCACCTTTGTGTAGCTTATTGCAAAAAATTTGGCCTTTGAGTTCGATGAGCGGTGCAAGTGGGCATTTGACAAATTAAAAGAACTGTTCACTTCTCCTCCAATAATTCAACCCCCGGATTGGAACCTCTCGTTTGAATTAATATGTGACGCCAGTGATTATGCTATAGGGACGGTTCTAGGCCAACGGGTTGGAAAGGTAGCTCATGTGATATATTACGCCTCGAGGACTTTGAATGCTGCACAAGCCAACTACACTATGACGGAAAAAGAACTTTTATCAATTGTTTTTGCTTTAGAAAAATTTCTGTCATATTTGTTGGGTACTAAAGTAAATGTTTTCACTGATCATGCAGCTTGAAGCATCTTCTAGCAAAGAAGAAGATAAAACCCAAGCTAATAAGGTGGATTCTTCGTCTCCAAGAATTTGATTTGGAGATCAAGGATAAAATATGAGCGGAGCATGTGGTGGCAGATCACTTTAGTTGGGTAGTCCGAGAAGAAGATAGTACACCATTAAAAGAAGCCTTCCCGGATGAAAGCTTATTTGCAGTGGACGTGGAATCCCCGTGGTATGTGGATCTGATAAATTTCTTAGCAACCAAACTACTAGTTGCTAGATGGACTAAGGCAAAAAGGGATAAGCTTAAGAGTGATGCAAAGTATTACATATGGGATGACCCCTATCTTTAGAAAAGATGTGCTGATCAAATAATAAGAAGATGTGTCTCTGAACCTGCATTTCAACCAATTCTAACTTTTGGTCACTCTTATACTTGTGGAGGACATTTTGGTTGGAGAAGAACAACCCAAAAAGTGTTAGAAAGTAGTTTCTATTGGCCAACCTTATTTAGAGATGCGTACATGTTTTGTAAAGCTTGTGATAATTGTCAAAGAATAGGTAAAATTTCCCAAGGAGATCAAATGCCCCAGAATTCTATTCTTATTTGTGAAATCTTTGATGTCTGGGGCATTGATTTTATGAGACCATTCCCTACATCTTTTAGGTATACATACATTTTTTTAGGTGTGTGCAAAAAAAAAGGGGACCAATTGAACCGGCCCGAAACCTGATCGAACGGGTCGGTCCTGGTTTGGGCTTTGTGGCCAAAATGATCGGTCCGGTCCGGGAAACCCAGTCAAAGACTGGTTAACCTTTTTCTTTCTTTTTTTTTTAAATATATAAATTGAAACCCGGTTTTTACTTTTCATAATATCCAAGAGCCAAGAATTAAAGCTATTTCCTTTACATAGTTACTTACACAAAAGTCCATCTTATTTATTAGCCCCAATTATTTTACCTTTTTACAGAGCTTTCAATGTGGGACAATCATTTAAAATTAAAACTAAATATAAAAGACCAAGACAATTATTAATTTGCCTTAAAGTCCACAAAATTTTCTTTACATAGTTACTTGCACAAAGATACATCTTATTTATAAGCTCCAATCATATTACTTTTTTACAAAACTTTCAATGTAGGACAATTAAAAAGTTAAAGCAATACCACTAAATTTCTTTTTCAAGTTGGAATTTTTTGCACAATAAATTTCTTTAAAAATCATTATTATTATATTATTTTTTAAGCAATAGTCAAGAACAATTGTGTTAATAGATAATGTTACTGGAATTTGTAACATTGTAAGGATTTTGTTAAATAAAATTATAAGAATTTTGTTAAAACAATAGTCAATAATATGTTTATTGACTCTATTTAAGTTATATGCTATTATTATATAAAATATATATATATATATATTTATATATAGACGTGGAGAATTTGTGCTTATACATCTTCTCATTTATTTAAGTGGTTTTCTTATTGGTAAAAAGTATGAAATGAATTTTCTTGCTTTTATTTTAAATGATAAGTGTTATTTATTTTTGACAATTACATTATTTTTGTAATATTTAATCCCCATAAATGTATAAAGTAAGAATTATCCATATTTTGCCTTTTGAAAATATCAAAATTGTATCGTAAAATTGTTAAAATTATAAAGTAGATATAATATTTATGATTTTTACATTGATTTTAGAATTTAGGATACATATTTCAAATATTTAAAAATTTTAGATTTGTTAAAATAAAAAAAATTAAGAAATACAAGTAAGTCTAGTATTGCTACCTTACGGAAGTATGTTAATACTTTTGTTGCACATAAAACCCTTCTATTTGTTTTTTCTAAACATAGTTTATATATGTTTTTACATTATTAAGTCTATAGAAAATTTTTTTCACAAGCTCGGAAAAGCCCCAAAAAAACCGAATTCATTACTCGAGCCCAAACTGGGACCGAAACCGTTTGGGCTTGCCATTTTTGAGACCGGGACCGGGACCAAACCGAAGATGTTTGGTCCGGTCTTGGTCCTTCAAAAACCTAGGACCAAAACCCATTTGCACAGCCCTACATTTTTTTAGCAGTAGATTATGTCTCTGAATTGGTGGAAGCAAAACCTCTAGGACTAATGATTCAAAAGTTGTTGCAGATTTTGTCAAATCTAACATCTTTAGTAGGTTTGAAGTGCCAATAGCTATCATAAGTGAATGGGAACCCACTTTTACAATAGACGACTGATTGAAGCTTTGCTCAAGAAACATGGGATGCTACATAGAGTTTCAACATTTCATCATCCTCAAATGAGTGGTCAAGCCGAAGTATAAACAGAGAAATTAAATTGATTTTGGAGAAGATGGTTCGATCTAACAGGAAGGATTGGAGTTTGAGATTGGAAGATGCAGTGTAGGCTTATATGACGGCTTACAAAACACCAATTGGTATGTTCCATAACCGTTTGGTGTCGGTTATGGTGTTTGGTAAGCCTTCTCATCTTCTGGTTGAAATTGAGTACAAGGCCTATTAAGCAATAAAGCAATGCAATGTGGATTTCGAAGAAGCAGAAACACATAGGAAGTTTCAATTACAAGAGCTTGTGGAACGATGCATATGAAAATGTTATGATCTACAAAGAAAGAACGAAAGCGTTCTATGACCGAATGATCTCGAGAAAGAGCTTTGTAGTAGGACAAAAAGTCCTGTTCTATCATTCTCGACTCAACCTTTTCCCAGGAAGTTGCGTTCCCGTTGGGTTGGTCTTTTTGTTATCACTAAGGTTTTTTCTCATGGTGCAGTGGAAATAAGAGCTTGAGGACAGATAAAATATTCAAAGTCAATGGCCATCGACTCATGCCATATTATAAAGGTTTTCAAGTCCGTAACCTTGAGGAAATTGTTTTGGAGGATCAAAAACCCATAACTTAACCACAATGGAGGTATCATCGAGCCAATGACATTAAAAAAATGTGTTGCTTGGGAGGCAACCCAGGAGGGAGTTTTCTTCCCCTTCTTTTACTTTTCATATTTTTTGTCATTTTTACCTTTTTAATTTAACATTGCATGTTCAATTCTTTGGGTTCTTGAACGAGGGGGACGGGATTTCATGAATTTCCTTCAAAAAAAAATCTAGGATTTCGCTAAAGTAGAATAGTGAAGGCTGGTGCACTGTCTGATCAGAGCACTCGCCTCCCTCTTTAATGCCAGAACCAGAAGAACGCCTGGTACGGGTGCCCTGTTAGTTCAATGCGCTCGGACGGAAAGAAGAATTTTTTTTTTTTATGTTTTTTGGTTCTTAAAACCGAACCAACACTCCTACCCTCTCACAACAGCCCCTTCCTATTCAAACTCCTTTCCTTCTCCTATTTTCTCTTCAACCTAAACCTAATCAACCCACACTCACTTGCTCAAAGCAAGAAAAAAATTTTCAACTCTTCAACTTGTTTTGCTTGTGCATTGGTGGATAGGAACAAGCTTTGGGGTTATTTTAGTTCCACATCAAGGTAAGCCCCCGGCTCTACTCTCTTAATTTCATGCAATTTTGGGGCGAATTTGTTAATGATTTATTTTTTTTATGTATGCATATGATTCTTTGAGTCGTTTTATGACGATTGTGCTTGCTTTTCTTGGAGTTTGCTCAAGAATTTTGTATAAATTTATTCTTACCCGAAAGTTACATACCAAATGTTTGATGGAATGTCTCAATGAACCTAGACATAGAATTGATGCTTGAAACAATTAACATAGCTTGGTTTACTATTAAGAATGTTTTTGGAAGCTTAAAATTCTTGTTTCATTCATCCCTACATAAGCTTATTGCCTAATCTTCATTTGTAGGTCTTTAACTTTGTTTGTAAGTTATAATCCAATGGCCTCATCTTCCTTATCAAGCAAAGTGAAGAAAATCATCCAAGAAAACGAATGGTCCTCTATACAAGTGATTAAGGAAAGACATGTGCTACTAGACCAGTTCAAAGATCACTTTCTTGGCGAAGTCATTGAGAATAATGGATTGACCAAGTATGTGACCGAGCTTCCAAGGGAAAACCAAAGACCGGTTCAAGACTGTTACAAGAACTTCAACACTGAACTCAACAACGGGAGCTCCAGCAATCACCATCAAACCAAGGTCTATAATCGATGGGTCTCATTTAGTGAGGAAATCATTGATTCATATCTTGGCATGGATCTCACCGGTGCAGTGTACTGTAAAGAGTATAACCCAGAAGATGACGAG
The DNA here is from genome assembly GCA_963692815.1 of Nyctanthes arbor-tristis. Lineage (NCBI taxonomy): Eukaryota > Viridiplantae > Streptophyta > Magnoliopsida > Lamiales > Oleaceae > Nyctanthes > Nyctanthes arbor-tristis. The sequence continues at coordinate 22,986 of CAVNYN010270740.1, read as the reverse complement.
AAGGACGATGCGATTCATTTTATTCTCTGTTTAAATGCCCATACACCGGTGGTGAAAAAGAACTATTATAGCAATGAGGAATTAAGTGAAGCATCTTTGTACCTGCACCATCTGGCAGCGGCTAATATTGAGCCCACATCCAATACCACCAAAATTTACCCTAACGAGCTCGTTTGATATATCACTTGTGGCCCAGGTTGAAGATTGATTTGGGCCGCTATATTTATGAGCAGATTAAGGAATGTGGGACACAAAGGAATCCAAGCAAAAGTCTTCTTTTCCCGTGTTTGATTATGGGTATTTGTGCACAAGCCGGGGTACGTCGAACACATGAGGATAATCTTAAACATGATGACCCGATTTGTAAGGCTTCTAGAGAGCATGCTGTGGTGCACATCTCGAGTAAGAAATGCAAAACTGGTTAGACAGATCGGACAGCTTCCGCAGTACCATCGGGACCCGGCGAGTCTAGTGGAGACACCCCATTTTAGCAGCAAGTGTTTAGCCTCTGTCAAAATATGACTATTCAGATTTTTGCCATTCGTGAGGATAATCAAAGGCTATGGGCCGACAATTGCAATCTATTGACTACCGTCTACTGGATTCAGGCATAGCAAAGTAGCTCCATTTTGGCTCAATATGGCCGGCTGGTGGATGACACCGACTCGCCCTCTACTTTACCACCAGAGAGTTTCTACTCCCTTTCCTCTATTTTCATTATGTGTACTTTTACATTGAGGATAATGTAGATTTTAAGTGTGAGGGAGGAATTCCTTATTTTGTGTGTTTTTATTGAATTTTATGAGTTCCTTGATTCAGTTTATTTTTTTTATTTTATGAAATTTTTGTTTTAATTGAGAGAATTGTTCTATTTTAAGTAATTGTGTTAGTCTTATAATTTTAGGTTGTGAAGTAATCATGTCCATTGTGAGTTTAGTTATTGTGGATGTTTTGTGAATCATGGCTAGACACAAGGCGATGACTTGTTAATTTCTGAAAATAAAAGAATGGTAGTTTAGCTGAAATTAGGATCTTGAGCGATGCTAGAGTAAAAAGGGGAAAAAAAGTATAAAAAAAAAAAAGAAAAAAAAGAAAAAGAAAATTTTGCTTTTGGCCTAGAGAGATTCATAACATGATTGAATAAGTGATCTCGCACCTTACATTTATTTGCTTTGCCTGGGATTGATTATGGCTGGATTATGTTGACAAATATAACTCAGTGAAATTTTTGAGCCTTAGACTGACACAACTTTACCAAACTCACTTTCTTTGTTCATGTGTGATATTCTTCTATGGGTTTGATTATCTAGAACTTGTTTAATTTCTCTTTGAGTCAACATTGCTATATGCATTACATTAATATGATTAAGACATTTTTTCTTGATTAACCCACTTTAGCCAAAAAACCTACCTTATTAATACATTTCCTTTTGCATAACCCCTTTGAGCCTTGTTGCCTATTTTTATTTCTTTAAACCCTTTAATACTAGTCTTGAGCCGAAAACAAAGATATATCCTTACCTTGCCAATGGACTACTGGATGTGTTAATATTTTTGTTGATTGATGGTAGATGAGAAGTAAGTGTGGGGGAGTTGTAAGTTGTTGATGAGACGACATGTCAATTTGATGATGTATATTCTAGTGTGGTTGGTTATGTTGCAGGATGAAAAAGTTGTTGAAAAAAAGGTAAAGAGTCAATGACTTGAAAGAAAAAGGAAAAAAAAGGATGAAAGAGTTTATGGAGTGCAAAAAAAAGAAAGTTTAAATAAACCGGAAGGATGTTATCTCTTTTGAAAGAAGTGAAAGAAGAAAAATTGAAGGAAAAAAAAAAAGAGATAAAAAAAAGGAGAGTTTTATGTGGAAAAAAAATGAAGTTAAGATAAAGGGTTGATTCCTTGCTGAAAAATAAGTGCTTGTGCTACTTTTGAAAGTTGGGATATATTTTTTAACTGTAAAGGTGATACCAAGTGTTTTGAAAGAATGAAGGAAGTAGTGGTTTCACTTGAAATATAAGCTCGAATATTATGAAGCGGTGATCCACTAGTTCCAACAGTCTATTAGCCTCATTTTCTAAATTTTTCCCACCTTAATTCTTAGCCCTATTACAACCCTTAAAAGACCTTTTGATCTGTGTCATGCATGTTCACCTAAATGATGGGGAATGAGAAATCTTGCAAGCCTATGGTAGAACTCTCCTATTGGATGAAATCTTGAGTATAAACACTTAACCCTTAAACACTTGAGTGAATAGTGGATTTATCCGTGAGGGTCGGCCTATCCGGTTTATTCTATTGCAGCTAAAAGTTATGTTTTATGATCCTAAAGGTTGCTTGAGTACCCTTATTCATGACATTTTATGAGTTTCAACAGGTGAGTTTTTATTTGTGAAAAAAAAGAACGGAAAAAAATTCTCATAACTCTTGCATTGCTTGGGAGACTTTTTATTAGGCAAGCTACCTTGATTTTCCATGAGTCAAATGATAAGTTGTTTTCCTTATGTGTGGCGAAAGGATCTAATGTTCATGTTTGTATTTTGTGTCTTATTTTTGGGGTTGTTTAAGTGTGAGGGAATTTGATTGGTGTTTGATTAGCTTGTTTAACTTCTCCATCCCAGTGTTTTATTACATTAAAATCATTTTTTGTGTTTAGTTTATTTATTTATTTGGAATAGGACAAAGGAAAATGTAAAAAGAATCGAGTCTAGACATATTTAATTTATAGGGCACCCGCACTGCAAGGGTGGAAAAGAATAGAATTGGCAGGGCGGGCGCACTGCCTGATCAGTGCACCCGTACTGCACTTGCAGAATGTCAAACGAAACTCGATGGTGGATGCCCTGCTTGCCTGATGCGACCACACCTCCCTTATGCGCTGAACATATAGGAATGTCTTCTTTTTGGACTCCATCTCGGGCTGAAACTTATGCATGATTTTGGGGACACTTTGTAGGGCTTTTGGAAGAGCTATTAAAGTGGAAGAGACATGAGAAAAAAAGACACACAACCTAGAAGAGAAAATTGGAGAAACACAATGAAGATTGAAGATCAAAGACTTTAATTTTGAGATCGAGGTGAGCATACAAGGCTAAGGCCTCTTCTACCTAATTCGAGGGAACATTGATGTCTAAAGATTTGTCTTTCTTTTAGCTCTTTTCTTAAAGTTGTTTCTAGTAATTGTTACTTGGGATTGTTGTGATATTCTACCAATCAAGTTTGTGATATGTTGGTGATTTTCATTCAATAGAGCCCTTTGATTGATGCATCTATTTATCAATTACTAGAGTTAGGTTTTCAACACGTAATTGTTACTTTTCCCGATTCATTCGTAGCAACTAGCGATTTAATTGCTAGGGATATCACAACCTAAGATTACAGAACTAGCTTACGATTTTATGTATTGGTCTAACCTATTTTTCTCGTTCTACATATTGGATTTTCATTAAATTTGGAGAACTCATTCTAAGTTGTCCAGAGCTAATAATCTAATTCAGGTACTTGTTTGAATTGGCTATAATTTAAGGAAAAATTCGGGTAATTGAAGCATATCAATGCCTAATTAGAAGTCCCAATTGCATGCTAGAAACACGTTTCAAGAGCTTAGGAATTACTAATATAGATTCAACTAAACCGAGAATTAGGTGTTTCCCTCATTAATCTTTTATACTTAATTTATTAGTTGCATTCTTAATTAACTCTTCAATTTAATTTTTATTAGCAATTCAACTCTCAAAACCCCCAATCTCTAGTTAACATTCAATTGCTTAATTATTCACTATTCTCTGTGGGTTCGACCATTACTCCGCTACAACAATTTTATTTAAACTCGACTCATTAATCTTTTATACTTAATTTATTAGTTGCATTCTTAATTAACTCTTCAATTTAATTTTTATTAGCAATTCAACTCTCAAAACCCCCAATCTCTAGTTAACATTCAATTGCTTAATTATTCACTATTCTCTGTGGGTTCGACCATTACTCCGCTACAACAATTTTATTTAAACTCGACTCATTAATCTTTTATACTTAATTTATTAGTTGCATTCTTAATTAACTCTTCAATTTAATTTTTATTAGCAATTCAACTCTCAAAACCCCCAATCTCTAGTTAACATTCAATTGCTTAATTATTCACTATTCTCTGTGGGTTCGACCATTACTCCGCTACAACAATTTTATTTAAACTCGACTCATTAATCTTTTATACTTAATTTATTAGTTGCATTCTTAATTAACTCTTCAATTTAATTTTTATTAGCAATTCAACTCTCAAAACCCCCAATCTCTAGTTAACATTCAATTGCTTAATTATTCACTATTCTCTGTGGGTTCGACCATTACTCCGCTACAACAATTTTATTTAAACTCGACTCATTAATCTTTTATACTTAATTTATTAGTTGCATTCTTAATTAACTCTTCAATTTAATTTTTATTAGCAATTCAACTCTCAAAACCCCCAATCTCTAGTTAACATTCAATTGCTTAATTATTCACTATTCTCTGTGGGTTCGACCATTACTCCGCTACAACAATTTTATTTAAACTCGAGTAAGAAAATTAATTATTTTTGGCGCATTTGACAGACGACCAATTAGATTAGAATTTAAAAGATATATCACTTTTTAATAACAATCAAATTTCTTGTAGTTATTGTTGTGTAGTTACAGGTCCATTTGTTTTTAATCACTTTCAAATAATTTTTTCCTTTACAACGTATGAGGGAAACACTAGTTATGCATTCTTAAACCATGAAGTTGCATCATTTATTAGAACAGTAGGAAATATAGTAGGGTTTCATATTGCGATGATGTCGCGTGAATATATATTATATTGATGGATTAATACATATCATCATATTTATTAGTATCTTAGGTTTAATCTTATATATATTTCTTAATATACTACTAAATATTCGTGCGATGCATGTGTTACACTTCATTTTTAGTTCAAATCCACGTAGATATTGTTATATAATTGTGTAATTGATAATATATGAAACATTAATAATATCTATATATTAATTAAAGGAGATTAGTCTGCGGTACCTTTGTACTGTAGTTTTCCAGCCAAAAAGTTTGTGAGCGGGGGCTTTTGCGTCTATTTGATTCACGTTTGGTAAATGGTGTGGTAAAAATTGTCTTTTTTTCTTTAATATTTAAATCTCCAACTTTTCTGCACTAAATTTGCTCCAACCGTAACCATATTTGACCTTTCGTTTTGTGGACATTGGTTTTCTACACTTATCTCCTTATCACAAACAATAACTTTACTCTTTCCACCAATTTCAAAAGACTTTTTTATCTCGACCGTGAATGTTGTTCCCCAAACTTCAAATGCATCATTATCTATTTTGATTTTGAATGCTCTTATCCGCTATGCTATTTCACTGATGATGGAGAAATGAGAATTCATTTGATAATTATCTTATCCGTTGGAAGGATGCCCGACTATGGAATGAGATTGTATATCTCCGGTTTTCTGGTTTGGTACTGTAATGTCTCATATTTTCTTTAGTTTTGCATTATCCATTAATATCTAAATCAAGCGTTGGGCACTGCAATTTTCCAGCCATTTTTCTGTGATGTCTATAGATACCGCACTCTTGTGGTAAATTGTAGTTTACCTTAAGTTTTCCTTATATGTTTTTTATTTTCCTATTTTAGATGCTTGCAAATTAGGTATTCAGATTTTTTTATGGGTAATTATATTACCACTACTGTAACCAGTGGCGGAGCTAGGGGGCCATGCCGGGCCCCGGCCTCCCCTAAATTGGAAATTTTCTTTTTTGAGTTTGTTTTTTTAAAAAAAATTATATATAAAGGTAATTTAGCCGCGCGTAATATACGGCTCACTCTTCCGGCCCAGTCCTTTAATAGCTCCTGGCTCCGCCATTGACTGTAACACTCCATGTAATTTCTCTACTTTAATAGTGGCACCCTTGGAGTAATAGTTGGTTTTTACATTCAACTCTAAGTAATCGGTGAATCAATCTTATAATTGGATGACTAGTCGAGACATTTTATAAGAATTTGAAGAAATTTTTGGTTGTTTGACGAAAATAAAATGATTACTCGAATTTATGTCAATTACCCCATCAGTTATGAAGAATTGCTAAGAAAACAACTAAGCCCAATCGGGTAGTAAATTTTACGATCGAAGAATGCTTAAAGTAAAAATGCGGTGTCTCATTAGTATAGTAAAAAATACAAGAACTTAATTATAGAGTACAATAAGTAAAGGGATTTATAAAGAAATAAATGGAAAAAATTTTAAAGACACTTGTATCCAATGAGCATTTCCCACATGAATTGAATATATAATCCATACTAAGAAGGATTCTTATACCTCCAATTGGACTCATTGTTATTGGACATTTGCAAATTATCTAGGACAAGTGGGAGCCTTTTCATTGGTGGATCTCAAAGACTTTTAGAAAACAAGTAGGAAAAATTCGTCCATAAATTGAGCAAGGCTTTGAACACCCCCAAAAGACCTTCAAAACCACTATTTTAACTCTTCAAACAAGGCATCTTCCATATACATATAAAACCCCCATTCTAAAGGCTTTTTTGCTTGAATATACCAAGGATTTGGAGGTATTTTGCCACTCACCAACATTCACTCATCTTTAAAGATATAAGAAGCCAAGGTGAGTAATTCATTACTTTGGTTTCCTTTGGCATGCATAAGTTTCAAGTTCCAAATAAAAGTATGTGATTTGGATATTTTTAAAATGTTTTCTTGTAAAAGGATTACTAGAGTCCCTCTACCCATTTTGTATTGTTTTCTTTGATCCATGCTATGACTCCAAGTTAGAATAAGTAGTATGGAAATTTGCTATGAAGTAATGAAGGATTGTCAATCCAGTAAAGGCCAACTGGGAATTTGTTATGAGTCTATTGTATTGCCAATGCCATCTTAAGTATTTGAAAGGAGGCGCCATGGATAGTAGGAACTTCTAGTAATTGGGGCCCTATAATGCATTCAAAAGGTTTGTACATTCTAATGTTTCTTAAATTTGAAACAAGGAATGATTTTTATTACACTATGGCAACCAAAATAATGTATTACTCACGTGGTATTTTATACTCACTTTGTGTATAATCAACATTTTATAGATAATCCACAGAAGAATCCATGAGCGACAAGCCGAAGATTGGAGGTTGTCCCATGATGCAAGTAAAATCATGGTTGTAATCGAGACGGACCTTTGGGCTTACTACAAAGAGGAGCCAATGTTTTTAATGTATTTGGGAACTACGTACGAGTTTGATATATTTGTGCCTACACCCTCAATCTTTTGCACCATGATAAGATTATAAGGGATAGGCCTATGTTTCTTGTCTAATAGAATAGTTCTTTTAAAGAAGTAATGGTAGAGGTAAGTCAAGTAGATGTATGAAGACTTAAGTAACTAAATAAAACTTGACTTGTATGATATCAACATAAATAAAGCTTTTGAAAAAGGTTGGGAGTCCCATTTCCCTTGTAAAGGTCTCCCAAACTTTTGTTTAGATATCTAATAAGTAAAATAGTTTTTATGTTATGGATTGTACTGCTTAATTTGATATTAACCCTTGACAAACTTGTTACTATATAGACTTTCAAGTGCAATTATTCAAGCAATAGAATTACTAGACATAAGAAATAATTCTTGTAACAAGAACTTCAAAATGTCTCTAGAAGTATAAACAAGCTTTTGAAATGAAAAAGTTATTTCATGAATAATAACACTATCAAGATAAAAACTTATGAAACTTGTTTGATTGACAAGTCACGACCCTCATTAGCTTTTGTTCCATTAAAAGTCTAAAAAAAAAAAAAAGAAAAAAAGCTTCCGCCATCACATAGAGCAACAACTTAACATTATATGGTAGAATAACGGGGGCGTGACAACTACGATTTTTTTTTTTGTTACATCACATTACAATTTACATCACGATTTTAATATGCTTTTAATAAATAGACCACAACCATTTTACCAAGATAACCTTAACCAAATTTAAAAAAAAATTGAATATATATTAAAAAAGAAAAGAAAGAACTGCACACGACGCACATTGCCTTTCTCATCTTCCATTGATTGGTTCAACAATGGTGAATCAATATTTCTCTGATAAACTCATCAAGATACTTGGAAAAGGGGCAAAATTTTCAGAAAGTCTTGGACGTTTCTTGGACAATTTCTTCACCCGATTAAAACAAACAACTAAAAAGTAAAAACAATAATTTACAATAATTTACACCACAACTTATACGCCGACCCTCTATGTTTCCTTGTTATTTATCAACCCAGTTTCTGAATTTTTTCCCTTCAAATATTATCAACAAAGTGAAGATAAGAGAAAAGAAAAAATGATATTTGTTGTACCAGCATATCTATAATGAGGAGATTGATTAGTGAAATTCAAAGACATTTTATTATTGTAACCATCAGTTAAGGGTTTATCGTTTTCTAGTGAAAGATGGAAAACATCCACAAATGTCAAAAGTTTTTAAAGAAATCAGTTTGGTTATCTCAACCCAATTCATATGAAAATTCTGATCTTGTAAATTAGAAAAATAGAAAAAAAAATCATAATTAGAGAAATTGAAGGTATTAGGGATTTGATTCAATGTCCTAATCTTGTTAAAATTAAGTGAAGAAATCTGGATTCCGTAAAACACATACCGGGAACATGGATAAGAAGATGATGCTGATGATGATGATAAAATAAGGAAATAAGAAAAAGTAGAAAGGGGCTTGAATTTTGAATGTGGTGGAATTTAAAAAAAAAAGAAAAGAAAAGAAAGTTAAATGAATGTTATTATTGTAATTTTATTTATGGGCAAGTAAGTAAACAAAAATTTTGTAGTGTAAGGATTAAATTTTGTAGTGACAATATAATTACCGTTTCTTTATATGTTATATACTTTTTTAAGAGCATATTTTCGTCGTTTCCTATATTAGACGCCTATAAATTGGGGATTCCTTTTGTGCACCTTCAAATCTCCTCTCCTTGTCCACTCCAGATCCTTCACATTCTTTCAAATTACATTTTTCATATTCAAATCCATGTACACATTAACTTCTTTAAATTATCTGATATATTCGTAATATATTGAATTTCTAAAAAGTTGGTGAAATATTTCCTACACTTTATTATTATGTTTCAGGTATATATACTTTGCATTTTTTAAGTTTTATATTGGAAAATAATCAATATGGTAATGAACATACAGTAGACAGTAGACACCACCTAAATTGGTATGTCTTTTTTAAAAGAGAATGTCCACTTTCTTTAGTTTCCCTATTGGTTTTTCATGCAAATGATTATTATTAGGGTATGGTTGATTGCATAAATTTTATATCTAAATTCCAACTTTTGTGCTTTTAATTCACAAGTAGAAATGAAATTTAAATTTCATGGTACAATCTTAGTAAATATAGTTTTTTCTATTTTCTCTAGAAAACAATTCGCACCTCCCCTTGAAAATATCGACATCTTATTTTTAGCCATCTCTTTATTTATGCGTTATAAACAAATTATGTTGGGATGATTTTTCTCAATAATTTACCTCTTGGTTTTTTTTATCATATTCCGAATGGTTATTTGTTTTCTTTTCTTTATGATGTCTTATTTTTAGCTACTGCTTTATTTATATGACAATAACAAATTGGATTGCAATACTCTTTCTCAATAATTTGCCTTTTATGGAACAATAATTTTTTTATGGCCACCCAAATTGAATAATTTGGGTGGCCATAAAATAAATAATAAAAATAAAAAATCTAAAATGCAATCTAAAAGAATAAAACATGGGCCGAAAGATTGTAGACTACACTGACTCGACCGAATAGGGAAGAAGTTAATCATATTGAATTATATTGATTCATTTACCATTATAGGTGAATTCGTGAAAATAAAACCCGTTTCCAATCAAAAGAAAATTCCCATTACAACATTTGATACTAATTTTTAGAACATAGAAATTTTTCTGCAACCTAAATATGCATTGAGTTATTTAGCTATGTGGTAACGATATTTTTCTTTATCTATTATTTTCACGAGATGTTAATAAACTTCATCTATTATATTACCTTAAAGCATCACATTGGTAGTGTTAAAATTAACTACAAAAAATAGAATTTTTAGTGACTGTTAAAAGACACCTAAGCAAGTTAAATTTAACTATTAATATATGCCACATTGATGATTCTAACTAAGAGTGTTAAATTTAATTATCAATTCAATAGTCAAAGTATGAGCCAGTCCCAATTTAATTAAAATAAAAAAGAAGAAATAATACCATATAAAGTGTTAAGTTTATTGTTAACTTTAACAACAAAACTAACAACTTGTTAAATTAAATACTTTAGCCAACTACTTTAACACCACCATGTAAGTTATTTTTTGAGTTATTAACTAACAATTCCACTAACAATCTACTTTAACAATACCAATGTGGATGCTCTTATACCGAAATACTTTTCTTGCTGTAAAAAGTATTTATTGGCTCTTATTTTCTATTCTAATTGTCTTAACGAATAATTATGCAAAATTATATTTTCTCTATCCTAACTTTAAGACAACATCCTTATTTCATTTATGTATGTCATTTAATCATACAATTTATTATTTGTTTGCAAACATCATTTATATCTTACCGATGAGATCAATGGGTTATATATATATTTATAAATATATATATTAATACATTAAGAATTAAATACATACAAATAAGACGATTACATAATTGTCAAGAATTTTTATGTCTTAATACAATCTTCTTATTCTTCTGTGTGATTTTGCTTTTATTAACGTTGAAACCTATTCCTTTCGACTAAACAATCAGCATAGGTGGCAAAAAACATTTTTGTGAGTTCATGTGTGCGCGCTACACGATCTGAAACACATGCATAGAAGTTTGATGATTTGCTGTCATTTGAGCCCATGACTTTTGCTACAGAGTAGTAATATGCTTGAACGGAATAATTAGGATGACATTGTGTAGATTAGATGATTCTTCAAGAAGAAATATTTGACATCTCTATTTTAACTTTATATTATAATCTTTTATCCAGATCGGCTACTTGTGTATCGCACGGGTGCTATACTAGTTTATCATTAATAGATATGGGGTTTGTGATTCTTCTTTATCCTAGCTCTTCCGATTAATTTTTTTGAGTTTTGATTTATATTTGATTGAATGCAAATTCCGGCAGGATTAAGATGCTCTGTTATTCCTCGCCCAATTTTTAAGAGTTTTTCACTGTGGTTTGCCAGTCTTCGTTCTTCTCCTTTCCCATTCAGTGAGATAGTTAACTGTTGCAATATCTTTTCTTTTTTGCTTAATCTCTTGACCTGTAGCTCTCTTCTTTGATTTTTTTTTTCCCATTTAATTCCATGGCACTGCTTTGGAATCTTCTGAAGGATGTTAAGTGGACCTTTCTGGTCCGTGTTGTGTGCAAATGGCACGTTCCTTGCCATAATAATCTAAATCATATTTATTCTGTTGACATGCTTTTTGCTGGCTAGGACGTAAGTATTGGAGAGATATGCTATTTGTGTAATATTTATAATTTTTCTCTTTTGCTTTTCCCTATTTTGTTCTTGGTTACAGATTATCTTATTATCATCATTTGTTGATGTTTTTGATATTGTTCGTTTGGTTTATACTGTTATGGGTGCTTAATTTTATTTTTTTTCCTTTTCATTGTTACTGATGTTTGGCCAATCAATGATCATGGATCAAGCCACCATAATAATATATATTTATAATAATCTTCTTACCTACGTGGAAAATGAATTGAATTTATAAAAGGCTTTCAAGAATTTTTTTTGTTACTTGTCTGTTTTTAGCCAAGATCATAATTCTAAGTGGGGACACCGAAGCATTACTTAAGAAATTAAGAATCAGTACTTAAAATCTAAGTGGGGAACAACATTTTAACCAGTCTTTTGTATTTCTTTTTTTCCTGTTTTTTCTTTGTATTTGCAGGTTAATTTTTACCCATAATATCTATATGGTTGCTGATGAGGTAGAACCTTGAAGATTTTGAACAAGAATGGTTCTTGATGATTTTGCTGGAATAGATTGGTTGTTTACTTTCTCATTCTTTACAAATGTATTTGTACTTTCTTCGAGACTTTGTAGATTGTATAGGTAGGTTGTATCTGTAAATTGTACTTTAGCTTTTTTACTTTGCCATGTAATTTGATTAATATTTTTTGCTTCTAAATAAATGTTACATTTTTGTTATTGATTTCAAACTTGGCACCTTCTGTTTGATAACATGAAATATATATCGAAATTTTAGTTTCTACCTCGCGATTGGTACTGAATTTTTGGCTACTTCTGTTCATCCAATTTCTAGACTTGATGTTCCTATTTCCTCAAACATATATAATTTTTGGGTTTCACTTATAGCTACTAATACCTGTTTACATGGTCCTCGAGGTAAGCAGAGCAATTAAACAGTGATTTTTTTAATTCTATGTTTCTCAATTCTTGACTTTGTCTTAACATACCTTTTCAGCTAAATACGCATGTATTACTTTAAATGTTTCTTATCTTCATATGTTAAACATCAAGGTTAAGGAAATAATTTGCGGAATTCTATTCTAGCTTTTTTTTTATGTATTTTAAATAAACATGAATGGCCTAGTCACACTCTTTTTTAATAATGATATATATTAAATATAACAGGTGAAATAGTATATGTAAAACTGGTATTTCCGATCAATCAAGCCAAATGTGTCGTATCTTACTTATAAGTGTTGTATCTTACAAGTAAATAAATATAAGATGATAAATAGTTCAAAATTAACATTATATAGTTAATAAAATATCTATTATTATATAGTGGCCAAGTAGCACGATATCTAGCTCCATTTTGTCATATAATAATACTCCAAATCCAATTAGCTATATCAAGTATTTCTTCATGATCAGATAACAAATAGTTGCAGTTTATATGTGGTTAATTATATATAGATGAACCTATCTTACATATTAACATTTTTCACAGTTTGTTTTGCTTATTCCCGTGCAACGCATGAGTGATAATCTAGTTTGCTTTAATAACAAAATAAAATAAAGTACATCACATAACGTATAGTACCTGTCTATAGATACAATTCCAAATATAACATAGATGGCGTATATATATCTTTACCTTAAAAAGTCAAAATTGCATTATAAAATGACTCGTCTGATTATTCATTGAGCTTGCCTTTTCATTTATAAAACATCTAATATAAACAGAAAGTAATTTTCATACATGAGGCCCCATATTTATATAAGTAAAATAAAATAATATCTGGTAAAAAGACTTAAGAAAATAAACATATTAGAAACTAAACATAAAAGCTAAAAGTATGTCTCACTTCATTAAAAAATAAAAATTTACAATATCACCGTCATGGTTAAAGATTTACAGAGCAAAATTTGCCGCTATTATACCCACTAATTGTATAATTTTTTAGACATTAAATCATAAGCCAAGAAAATGAAAAAGAAGAAAGCTATAAAAGATAGATAAACATATAGGTGCATTGCACACATGTGTTTGAAAAATACATAAACATATGGATAAATATAGTGGTTTTGTACATGACCATTTCCAAAACTCATCACAAAACAAAAACTCTAAAAATTAGAAAGAATGTGAGAACACAAAAATCAACTGTACTTTTAAAGGTTACTACTAAAATGCATCAAAGATATCAAAGTATTAAACCAAATGGTACTTAATGTTACTGATGATAATTTAGCAATCATATCATATATACTAATTGTATCGAACTCTTTTGAAGATTTTGAGATTGCTAGACGGACTTATTGCAACATAAATATCAAAGCACTTAGTTCGCGATAACATAAGAAAGATAATGAGATGGTGGTTTCTATTATATGATGCAAACAAGAAAAATCTCAACATAAAATTTAGCAATATATTAGCATCAAATCTTGATCTTGAATATAAATATCAAAGCACTTAGTTCCTAGTAACATAAGAAGGATATTGAGATGCCGGTTTCTATTATATCGACGCAAACAAGAAAAATCTCAATATACAAGGTGTATGATTAGCAAGCTTAGAAAAAAAAAAGAACAAGAAAAAGTTTCTGAACGGTGTGACTTAGCAAGCTTTGAAAAAATTAAAAATGTAGAACTTTCTCGGAAGCAAACGTTTTTAAAAAAAATGTTACTATTCATTGAACAGTAAATTGGGCCTTTGCTTTTTTATATAGTAGTGAGTAAATTTTTTCTCATTTACTTTACATTTTTTGTTACTTTTAATTAAATAGCTACTGTGCACACAAATCAAGGCGGACACATTTGGTCATCATGCTCCACATGATTACATATCATAAAGATATTTCTCCATTTAGGTGAGTCCATTAAGGTATGACAAATCAGACAATTTTGACATCAATACATATGATAGGATTTGATAGTGTTTCAGGCAGAAAGATTACAATCTAAGATTTGTAACTTATATATTTCTATTTATTTGTTATATACTAAATTTTAAGTTAATGAAAATTTGATGGTTTTATTGTCATTTTTAAGTTTAAAAAATGTTAGGCTGCGCTAAAAATGTGAAATTTGAGGTTGAAATTACTAAATTTGAAAAGTTAGAGTTATATTACACAATATGATAAAACATTAATGTTAAATTATGCCAATTAACCAATATATAAATGCCAATTATCTTTATATATGCTACGATTTTTTTATGATTACATTTCAAATCATTTATATTGTACTTTTATCATGAAAATGTGGTTTTATTAATCGTTCGCCAAGGAGTCTATCAGAATACGAGCTCCTACACATGCAGAAGGTTCATGCAAAATACAAGGATTATCAAAATTACAAGAAACTTAAGCTAAAGTAGCCACAACTTCATTCCTCCAACCTTATGGTGAAGCAAATTGTAGAATTTCTAACTCGTTCCATGAACTTCTTAATATCATAAATAAATAGTCCAAAGTTTGTGTCATCATTGTTCCTGTTGTGCACTACGATGACTCCCTCTGCCTCCATCTCAAAGATAACATCTTGGAGCCTCATTCTCAACACCCAATGAATCGCCTCTCGTAATGCTATAGCTTCTGCTTCTTTCGCAGTCAAATCCTTGGATAATGTTGGGGGAGCGGTAGACAAATTCACCCTTGTTTTTCCTGACAACCATTCCCTGTTTAACATTAACTTTTCATTTATGTCAGTATTGATAATTCCCCTTCAAAAATTATGCTAACTTGATTTTAAATAAAGAAATAATTTGTCGCCTTTTTCTTTTAGTTGTTTTTTATTTTTTTCCTTATAAAAAATCTTATGAGCAAATAAATTTTGGTACACCATCTTTAACATATTTTTCTAAAATGAAATTGTTGTCAAAGATATAAAATGTGTTAATAAGTTAAAAATTGAAAGATGAAAAATGTGACTAAAAATTATGGGCATAAATATTTTAATTTTGAAACACTAAGGACTTTCAGTACAATTAATATGTGGTTTAAACTTCAAAAGGGCAAACGTAAGAAAATCTTTCGATTTTCTATTTTACCCTTATAGCGTGTTTAATTAGATTTGTTTTCCATGGGAAATGTCAAATTCATGGAAAATTCCTTAACTCCATGGGCTTGATTGACAAATGGAAATTGAATTTAAATTCCATGCCACCTCTCCCCTAAGTAAATATACTTTCTTCTCAATGTAATATATATATATATATTTCCTTTTCCTTAATTTTGTATCAAACACACCCTTATATATCTTTTTTAATTTCTTATTTATCATTTGTTGTAAATAAATTAATTATAGTATGAATGACTATCCCCTAAAGCCCTAGAAGTCGTACACTAGTGTCTTACTCATAGCCACCATTCCAAGTTATTTGACTTGTGTTTCAAGTCTTACTTGAGCAACACACTTGTATGTATATAAATAGACATTTTATGCTGTGAATGAGATATACAATTCATGGTTTTCTCTGCAGTTTTGCTCTATCTTTTATTCTTTCCTTTCTTATTTATAGCATGTTATCAGTATAATTCTCTTTCTCAAAACTATTTTCCAATTTCTATGAAATTTAGATCACGATATATGAAATCTCTTTGGATCCAAGTTTGCTTTCAACAAGGTAAAAGAATACTTGAGATCCAAATTTGGTAAGTTCTTGATTAGTAATGCAGTTGTTCAATCACCAAAATGGTTACTGCAAAAAATCGAAGTTCTCTGTTTTCTCTTTGTGAAGATGTTAATTTATGAGAAATTGGTGAACCTAGCACTTTTGAGAGTTTTCTTGTAACTTTTTGTGGGGCAAAAAATTAGAGGTATGGTAAAATTTGATTTATTTATTTTTTTTTTGAAATATTTCAATTGTGGATTAGTGAGTGAAATTCTATATTGTTTGTCAGTGATTCAATTAGACAATGAAAAGCTTTGACAATCTACTAACTTTGTTTTCAGTTTTTATATTTTTCTTGTAATTTTATTAAATTCTTTGAACAATGAACCTTACCTATAATCAGAGATTTGGCCTTATATTCTCAACAGTGGTACCAGAGTACTAAGTAGTTTGGGGTGGAAGAAAAAAACCCAAGACCGAACTAAAGAAACCTAAACTGTTTGGGTTTTCTGGAAAAAATTGAAAGCGAAACCGAAAACCGTTGACTTATATTAAAATTTAGTTTTGAGCCTATTTTTTCAAATCAAAATGTTTTCACAAGTTTCAAAAGTACTACTGGAATAATGTTATAGAAATCATTTAACAAATACATAATATGTGCTAGAAACATGGCTTCAACTAGTTAATATCACCAAAAGTAGTGATGATTATGAATAAGGATAGATAGCATTACTCTTGTAGAAAAGTTACATACCTCATGACTCGCGGATATATCTAAAAAATAGTTGATTCATTAACAACATAAACAATGTTATTAACAAAAAAAGTTCAATATCTAGACCACATGAGAATATAGCATTTCATACATTTCCTTGTCTAACTTCTCATCCAATAGAGAAACCATTTGACAAGATCACTATATACAATAAAAAACTTGTTCAGCATGTCAAGCATGAATGCTCCACAATTAATCTCCGGATTGAAATCACTTCTTATGTGTATCCCGATATTGGCCATATATATTCACACAAACATCATCATCATGGAAAAAATTCTAATACTCCATGAGTGCTCAAAATTCCATATTACATCCTTTCGTTTTTTTGACATGAGTAATTATTGGTCCCATTTAACTCATCCACTAAGTTAGTAAGATGACTATGATTAACATGGTTAATTACACAAATTCATTTTTTATTTCCCGATTGCTTTGTGTGCTTTCTGTTCCTCATTTTAATATGTTTTTATCGCACTTTTATTTGGCTATCCATTTTTTGTCAATTTCCTGTTTTAATCTCTCTCTCTCTCTCTCTCTCTCTCTCTCTGTGGCAGAAAGGTCTTTTTTCCTTTTTATTTGATTTCTTTTTTCATAGTTCTAATTGACGACACAAGAAAAAAATTGTTGTAATCTTTTGGTGTTTCCAAATTTAAATTACAAATTTGTTTTTATCAGCAAATTTAGAACATGTTTTGCTACTAATATTATTAACCAAACCTTTTATCCCTTATACATTTATGTTTTGGCTATTTTATATTAGTAAATGTTTATGTGTTGCCTTAAAAAGATAAAACAACTAAAAGATAACTCATCACACAATTATGTTTATGTAAAAAGTCTAAAAAACTAATAATAGTAATAAGTAAATTAATTGTGGATAGCTAACGATTAGTTTCACTAGAAAACAATAACTTATTTTAATTATGATATACATCGATCCTCATGTTGAACTCATAAGTTGAATGTGAGGTGAGATGTGTATATTGAAGAAGAGAAGAGGAACAGGTTGAGTGAGTTGATAATTACATATGTCAAGAAATGAATGGATTAAGTTTATGCATTTATGCATTTATGCTACATTTCTAATATAAATCTTGGAAATACAAATTTATGCATTTATGCATTTATGCTACATTTCTAATATAAAATTACATATATACCCCAAATAGAAATAAAATCTTGGAAATACAAATATATGGGTAAATATGGGCGAAAAGGGAAATTTCAAAAAAAGTTTTAAAAGATGTGATGCGGAGTGTGAAAAAAGAGTCTAAATGTAGCATAATTTTGCAAGACTAACTTCATGAACATGTACTCTCATGGGAAATTACATGTAGCACTAATATAATGGGAAATTACAACTAGCTGGCTAACTAATATCACCAAAAAGTAAGCAATGATTACGGATAAGGATAGATAGCATTAGTCTTGTAGAGAAGTTACATACTTGACAAGAAGATATATCTAAGAAATAAATGATTCATTAACAACATGAACGAACACTGTTATTAATTAACAATAAAAGTTCAGTGTCTGAGCCACATGATAATATAGCATTTCATACATTTCCTCGTTTGGCTTAACTCTCATTCAATAGAGAAACCATTTGACACGATCACTATACACAATAATTTAAAAAAAAAAAAAAAAAAAACTTGTTCGACATGTCAAGTATGAATACTACACAATTAACGAATACAGTCTAAGCATACTCAATATGCATGGAAAGAACAATTCATCTAGTAAGACGACTATACCTCATATGCGTCATGTGATCAAGCTCTACGGCAAAAGGGCATAGCCTTTGGAACGCAATTCCCATGACGACATGTTTGGTGCATAGCACTTAGGGTGGACTGCAAAGTGCAATTGTATTCTTTCTTTTACAGTCCACCATGCATATCCCCAAACGGTCCATGAATTTCAATTGAAATTGTAAGGTAGATTGTTGCTCAATGGCAATTCTCAAGAATGCTCTGGTTAGGAATTAGCAACATGGGAGGTTTCTAGGGATTGTGCAATCGGGGTCGGTTGTGGATGTCTCGTGGATCTCCACCAGAATGGACAAATTCACCTGTCAATCCATGTTCACTGCTAGTGAACTCATGGCTTGACATTCCTGATGCCTTCCCGAGCTTCTTTAGGTCTGTATATGAACCTGAGTCGTATTCAGAACTAGAGCTTAACATTCCTCCATGCCCAAGTCTCCCTCCCTCGTTTAGGTCATCTAAAGAGACGTCACCTTCTAGAGCACGTTCAATCTGTAGAAATACCAAATTAAAATTAAAATATTATGAATATCTATATTGTTACTCATTTAGTATATTTAAAAGTGTGACAAGATTTTTTTTCCTTTAGCATATTTTGGAGAGTTGATGTGATAGTAAGGTATAACCTAACCTGGCTCATCTTGGGGCGTCTTCTCGCAGAATGCCTAATACATGCAGCAGCAGTGGCAACCATGCGTAACATCTCTTGATGATCATAGTTATCTTCCAAGTGTGGATCCACCAGTTCCTCATAGCTTCCTCCTTCACTGACACGCATTAGAATTGGCCTAGCCTAAAAGACCAACCAAGGAAAAGAAGATGACACATGAAATTTTAGCAACAAGATCTACAATGACAGTGAAGCACTACTATAACGGCTAAACAATCATTAACGTATAACGTCCCTTACTTCCGGGGGAGTTCTTGAAAGGGATTCTTAATAGACTTAATAATTGAATAAACTAGTATTTAGCTTTAATTGTATAAACTCACGTACCCAATCAACTAGGCTTTCATCATCAATGCTCTTGATGTCGACAGGACGTCGTCCAGTTATCAGCTCCAAGAGCATAATACCAAATGAGTAGACGTCAGATTTTTCAGTAAGCTTGCCACTAGCCGCATACTCAGGGGCTAGGTACCTGCATTTCATATTAACAGAGGCTCATTAAAATCTCATCTGAATTACTAGTAATAATGAATTAACATATCCTAGGACCCAAACCCTGACCTTGACTGATGGAACAAAAAATATTCTCATTACATTATGGTAAAAAATCTCCTAAAAGTTTGGGCGTCTTGCCAGGTAAAAACACAAGTAAACTAGTATAGGCAAATAAATTATTTATATCTTACTTTTTCATGCACAAGCCTAATGAGATTTTCATCAAGGATGATATGTAAATATGGGATGGTAAATTTAGAATCATCTTATCTAAAATTTCAAACTGATGGCAATATAATATCAGGTCATGCACAACTCTCTCGTTCAATATTGAGATATGTAGAACAGTAGATTCTAACCCAAAAGTTCCCATGATTCGAGTTGAAACATGAGTGTAGTTGTCCGAAGAAAGCTTAGCAAGTCCAAAGTCAGCTACCTGAACAAAAAGATATATTTACTAGTAAGTTAATTAAATCAAACTCAAGCAATTTTGCAAGAAATGGAAGGAAAAACTCAATCAAATTAATGCAATTAAACGATGATAAGATTGCCGTACATTCTAAACAGGAAAAAATAATTCACAAATAACATACTTTCATCTTTAGTATTGTCCAATCCTAACCATACCTTAGCTTCAAAATTGTAATCTAGTAGAATGTTTGCAGCTTTAATGTCTCGATGGATGATACGAGGATGACCTACAAAATCAATAATAAGTAAGTTATTTAAATTTAGGGTGAGATTAAGAGAATAAATGGGGACCGCAAAAAGGAAAGAAGAATAGAAAATATGAGGGGAGAGATTCACAATCTTCATGAAGGTAAGCAAATCCTTTAGCAGTTCCTATTGCAATTCTGACCCTTGTTCGCCAGTCCATAGTTGGGCGTCCAGGACCTGCAAAATTTGGAAAATGACACTCATGACGAAAAAAAAAATCATATAATTTTGCCTAAATCAGCCTCGTTTTCGAAAAGGGTTCAACAACTTTGCAAAAATCTGACTGACCAATCACGTTTTCTTTAGTCCTATACTCAGTTTTGGATATGCATTTTCTTATAAGTGTACATAGTCCTATACAATCATTCAAACGCATCTCCAATGGGCTGGGGTGGTCAAGGTTTTGGGTGGTGTAGAGGAGAGAGATAGAGAAAAGATTATTTTAATTGAATATAAGTGGAAAGATGTGTAGAAAAAATTAAAAAGAGATAAAAAAGTGAAAAGAAGGAGAAAAATAGATAAAAATTCAAAAATAATAGTGTGGAAAAAATAATGTAAATGAGATAAAAGTGATTATAAGAAATAGAAAATTAGAGAAAAAATAGCTACGAAACATATAGACTCACAAAAAATTGTGTGTCTTTCTCTTCATGAAGATGAACCCTAGACTTTAATTTGAGCATTATATATGGTCTAATGCGATTCATATAGGTCATAGAACATACCATGAAGGTGATACTCGAGAGTACCATTGGGAACAAATTCATAAACTAGCATCCTCTGAGATCCAGCAATGCAATAGCCGACGAGCGACACCAAGTGGCGGTGGTGAACGCGGCTAATAATATCGACCTCCGCTTGAAACTCTCTTTCTCCTTGTCCGCTATTCATTTTCAGACTCTTCACCGCAATTTCCTTCCCATTCGGCAAGAGCCCCTTGTGCACATACCCAAATCCGCCTTGTCCCAGTAAATTAGACTGTGAAAAACCGCCGGTTGCCGCTGCCAAGTCTTCGTAGGTGAAGCTGCTTTGGTTAAATCCTAGAGCGAAGGCTGGG
Organism: Nyctanthes arbor-tristis; assembly: GCA_963692815.1. NCBI lineage: Eukaryota > Viridiplantae > Streptophyta > Magnoliopsida > Lamiales > Oleaceae > Nyctanthes > Nyctanthes arbor-tristis. The sequence goes on along the minus strand of CAVNYN010270740.1, from coordinate 1,374 downwards.
GGAGGTGGTGGCAATGCAGATCCGCGTGGACCGGAAAAGCCGGCGGAGCTTAACTCGCTACTGCTCATCATTGGCGGTGGCGGAGGAGGCGGCACTGCCCAACCCATTTCGGAGCTCACATTACCGCTGGCGGGTGCCGGCTCCCCTGGCATCTTAACCACGTGATCGGCATTTTTCCAGTTCCCATGTTGCCCGCTGCTATAATAACCACCACCTGCAAAATAATTGCTTATTTTGTTTTACCCCAATTTTATCAACTCTTTCAAAAACTTATATATATATATATATGAAAATTTGCTAAGAATTATTTTTTCCCCTTTCAAGAAACTTTTAAAACAAAAGTCCAAAAAAAATTTTACAATTTTTTTTTTTTAATTCTAAAAAGCATTTTACAAATTTACTTTCAAGTATTTTTAGCCTTTTACCATAAAAATTTTTAATTAATATCAAAATTTGAGAACTTACCTCCATTTCTACAAGAATTGTCGCTATAATACATTGCATGCGACTTTCGTTTCTTCTTTTTGCAACAACAACAACAAATGCACAAGATCATAACGACAAGCAAAAGTGCGGCTCCAGCTGCTACTCCGGCAATAACTGCTTTTTGATCAATGGAATTGTTGTGATACGACCGTGAATGTGAATTAGATTTGTGCTTTGAAGGAGCATTTCCAGAATGAGGTGGTGGAGGTGATGGTGGAGGAGGTGGTGGTGGCGGAGGAGGCGGCGGTGGCGGTGGAGGTGGAGGTGGAGGTGGAGATTTTGAATTCTGGTTGTTATTATTATTATCATCATTTTGGTCTTTCATTTCTGCGTTCAATGTATAGTACTTGCTAAAATATAGCAAATGAGGAGACTTGGAATTCGAATCCTTCCGAGGTGATGGTGGAGATCGTGAATTAGGAGGAGGCGGTGATGGTGGAGATTTCTTAGGTGCCGACTCCATGTTAACAAAATTCTCAAAAACTACATAAAATTTACATCAAGAATACACCAAATAGACCCCGCCGCCCTCCCAAATAAGGGCCCTGATCAAGATTCAGTGAACCTTTTATCAAGCGTCTGCAATTTATAAAACAAAAACAACGAAATTAATTACCAAACCTGACTCCAAATCGAAATGATCAAGAAAGCAATATTTGCAATTTGTGAGAAGAAATACATACCTTCAAGAGAAGGGGATCCGAGGGAGGATTATCTTAATGGAAGTACATTTGCATGTGCATCGGAAATGGTTTGAACAAAGAAAATTTGGACAACTTTTTCATCCTATACTTACCCTACAAAAATGGAAGCTCAACCGCACATTACTTATTTCTAATTTCTAGAAATCTTTTTTTTATTTGTTGTTTGAGAATATTATTTGATTTA
>CAVNYN010270738.1:0-61087 GCA_963692815.1 Nyctanthes arbor-tristis | reverse complement strand
GTGAATTCGTGAGGAAACCGAGAGGTAAGTCACCAATTTAGCACTTCAATAGAAAACATAAATTGCATAGAAGATAGGGATATACTTTTATGATTTGTGTGACCACAAAAATGGTTTCTTGTTAATTAATGCACTCAACTAGGTTGAAATTCACATAGAGATATAGTGGGTTTACTTGGTTGGGTAGATTTGAATTTGCTCGAGAGAGGTTTTCAATTAAACTTGTGAAACTGGTTGTGAGTACGTGATGGTGAATTGTCATGAGTGGGATTGCATAATTAGAACGCCTGTTTATTGTGGATTCGTAAGTCTCAACACCTTCATTCATATATTTTATAGTCTATTGATTTGAATTGTTTTTAGATTAAAATAGATAAAGCATTTAATTGATAGTTTAAATAATCCCATTATTCTTTTACAAACCTTTAATTTTCTTAATCAACTGGTGTGAAATTGACTCAATAGAAATAGGTGACAACTTTCCCTGTGGGATCGATATTCGGGACTCTTCTAGTCCTATACTACTTGAACGATCTCGTGCACTTGCGATTTCGCCTGTCAACTCACCATATTATTACCAGGTCAAAACTATATAACTACAGATGGGAAGTTATGTGCTAATGGTACTTGAACATTGAGTTTATATCTTAAGAATTTGAGGACATATTGAGAAGGTTTTACAAATATGCTTTAGTAGGGTACTATGACTATGACGAGCTCATAGTCAGTACTTAAAATCTAGATCTATAAACTAATATTGAGATAATCAGGCATCACAAAAATAAGTTGGTAGAGAAAAGACTATTGATGGACTTATTTTGTGGTCAACTATAAGCGTCAAATATACAATTCTTTATCTCTATTATCTAAGATCTATGTTATGTATGCATAGTCTTTTCATTACTAATTATGGAAAGTATATATGGTGATGTTGTATGCAACGTTATGAATGTTACACGTGCAACGCAAGTCGTAACACTAGTACTATATTAAAAGAGGGAACTTCAATTTCACTCTTCATTCATTGCACTGTTCATAGCACAGTAATGGTTGCTTTTACTTATTTGCCCTTTTATCACAAAAAGCCATCCATTTCTCTTCGACCTCAAATTCCAAACTTTCGTTTCTCGATTTAGAAAAGCAATGAATTTTTGAAGGGACAATCATGTTGAAGTCGCCAGCAACGAAGAAGGCATTCTGGGTTCTTATTACAAAGCAACAGTACGTGTAATTGAGTAGATAATGAAAGAATACATGGTACAGTACCATACTATATTGAAGGATGATTTGTCTGACCTATTGACGGAGGTTGTCTCTGCCGTCGAAGGTGCCGGTGACTAAGTTTAAGCTTTACGATCTGGTCATAGCTTTCGACAATAACACGTGGTAGGTCGGGAAGCTTCCGGGGAGAACTAGGAATAAATATATGGTTTATTTTGAAAAATCTTCAAAATATGGACTTGGTTATGATTTCAAGAGGCTGAGACTTCGTCAAGATTTGATTAAGGGCAAACGGGTTCTTCCCTTGAATCATCATCATCAAATTAAAGGGGATTTTTGTTAGGTCGAACACCGTTGGCGTTAATTAATTTCTTTTTCTTTTTCTTCTTCTTTTAGGAAATTCTGCTTAAGATTTCCAAGGTTTTCACAATCATGTAATACGGCACAAGTTAGTTATTCTCAAATAACGAATAAATAATTTTTGTCACTCGATGGAAAATTAGAAATGCCAAATTAACAATTTCTTATACTAACACACATAATTGGAGAAACAGAGGAAAAAGAGTGAAATGAGTCAAAACATGCAGAAAACGGTAAATCTTGGTTTCTAAAAGGGGATCTTACGTGAGAGGAGTGAATCAGAAGGGTGAAAATAAGGAACAAAAGAGTTAGCGAAAAAAGTTTAAAATAAAAGGGGAAAAAAGGCACCATTTACTATCATTGGAACAGTGACCTATGGGTTTGATGAATAGTGAACTCAAAAAAAAAAAAAAGCAATGGATCAACCATGTTATGGGTAAATTAGACATATTAGAAATTTTTTCTTGCTTAAATATAGTTAAGATGAGTGTAGAGAGCTCAAAAAGCAATCAATGAGATTTAAAAAAAAAAAATAGTGGATAATTAGGATTCTTTTTGCCAAATTCTCTCTATTTAGATAATCTCTTCCCCGATTGTTCTTGTGCTTTCTTCCCCGATTGTTCTTATGCTTTCTTCTTTGTTCTCTTGTAGATCTGTTTACATGTATACCCATTTATGCTTTTGTATTTCCATTTTTTCTCTATTAAATTTTATTCCTTTCTCTCGAAGATTAGGCCTTTTTTTCCTTTGGTTTCTTACAAGTATCCACTTACAATTTTTGCAATTTTAGGCATTCATACATATTTTTCAAAGTGAAACCAAATTTGAAATTCAACCTGCAACGCAATGTTTCCATGGACTTCGTATGAGTCGAATTTTTTGTTTTATTAGTTTTCTTCTCCAAATTATTACGATCAATGGTTTTTATTATTTGCTCCTGTTGTTTTTTTTTTTAGTACAAAATGACACATTTACGACTAGCCATTTTCAGTTGGAAGGTTATAATAGATTTCCATCTTGTACCATTCCAATGCTTAATTTAATTTCTTCTTTTTGTCTATTGGACATAGCCTGACATACCCTAGATTATAATAATGAAGAAAAGCTGAATTAGTTTTTAGTCTGATAAATTGATCGTTTTTTCACATATAAAAGAAAACAAAAAAATAAAATAAAATTGAAGGTTGTTAATTTTTCTTTGTATCCAAGCTTTTATATTTCCATACCAACTTCGTGAACATCTTTTCAAGTAATTACGTTGTTTGAAATTTGAAGCATATTGTTTATGGCCTGTCTTTTCATCCCTACAAAATTCTATACATTGATTACTCATTAGTGCAACTTGTAGTATGAATTTTGCGGCAGACTAACATTAATGTGGCCTTGTAGGAATACTTTGCAACTTTTTTCAGAATCTTCTTCTATGCCATCAAGTATTTGATTTGGTTCTCAAAATTGATCGGTTTATTGTTTCTGTAATGCTACCAAGTGGATTTAGTTTCCAAATTTATTCCATTTCTCTTCTTTTCCCCACTTTGCAATGTGTACTTTGATCTTCAATTTGCATTTCAGCTTCTACGTTAAACATAACTTATGGCTTTTTTGGACGTGTTCTCCATGTTCACTTGTATCATCCCTTTTCATATGTGAAGATGAATGCAAACACAGTATTTTGAAGAAGCAAAATAAGGTGTTTGTGAATTGTCAATGTAGTATGCATAGGAAGAAATAAATTCACCATTAAGGATATATAAGTTCTCAGCTATATTTCTTGTGATTTAGTATGAACTTAGGTTTTTCTTAGAGTTGGATTGTTATTCCTTTTTGATCTTGCTATTAGAAATAAATGAATCGTGTATTTTATCATAACTAATTCTAGAATCATCATGTTTATATATGCACCGAAGGAGGGAGGGGGTTGTGGTTTCAATAATATTTTTTCAAATGTATTCATGTAGCTCAATCTTTTTCTCTTTTATTTTACTGGATGAGTTCTATGTGTGCTTTAAAAGGCTTGGTAAGTTTTCAAGTTTTCGTGGACGGCTATGCTCTAAGAAAGTCAGCTGCTATTATACTTCATTGTATGCATTCTTCAGTAAGAGCTCAAGCTCATGACCGGGCAAGGTATGTTCATGTGAATTGGAGAGGGAATCAACATAACAGAAGTTTCAGCATCAACATGAATTGCATTAAAAAAATCAAAGTAATGTGCCTCTACCCTCTGCTCAATATTTATTGTTTTGTTCTCTTACTGAAGTGACAATAGAATTTCAAATTTTTGTTGGATTATATGTCCAAATCTCTAGTTGACAAGAGTGCTTTTAATAATATTTTTAAACTAATTGAGATGAAATCCCACTCTCTTAATTTGTAAAATATCTTACCAACTTACGATCAAGTGTTTCAAATGTAATTGATTAATTTATCATATTTCATTTGGATGTCATATCATTGTCCCTTTTGTTGTTTTAGTAGAGTTTCATATATTCTATAACCTTCATATTTACCTACAACAAAAAGCCTGTAAACCATTTTCTGCAACACTACTTGGCATGACATATGGATTTGTGACTCACTATTATATTACCAGGTCAAGACTATATGACGGCAAGTTATGCGCCAATGGTAGTTGAATAGTGAGTTTGTTTCTTAAGAATTTGAGGACGTATTGAGCGATTTTTACAAATATGCTTTAGCAGGGTACTATGAATATGACGAGCTCATGTTATGTATACACAATGAGTAGTGCTATTTAGTACCACTAGTGCTTGGTACCATATCAAAGTGGCACTAAATGATAAGTTGAATTAAGTTGATCATTTATTTATTCATTTAATTCCATTTATCATTTAATGACGCATTGGATGCCACCTAGACTGGTGCCAAGCAACATTGGTGCTATATAGCATTATCCATACACAATAGACTTTTCATTACTAGTAATGAAAAGTATACATGGTGCTGTTATATGCAATGCCATCAATGCTACACGTGTAACACACGTGGCAACACTAGTACTTACTATTATAAAAGAGGCAACTCCAACTTACTGTTTTGAGAAAGAGTATGTCAACCATTTTACCCTAGTCTTTAAACATATATAATTACCCTTTTATCCTGTATCTATACTAAAGGGAATTTGAGGGTTGCTTGTTCATTTGTTCTTAGAATTAGAATCTTCTCCTTCCTTTTGCTGACAGTCATCTTAAATTCGCTTTCTAGTAAATTTTATATCGCCGCTCTTGGTCAACATCTAACATTTTGGTTTGTGATTTTTACCTCTTGCTCCTTTTATTGGTTGATTTTCTTTTTTTTTTTTTTTTCTATTTGACCTTTGATTTCCATTTGTGAGCGGGTTTTGTGTTTTATCTTTAATCTTCAGCAAATTTTTGCGTATCTTTTTATTTATTTCTAATTTTCACATTTTTGGGGAATTATTTATAATTGTGACAATCTGATGGTAGATGAAAGCATTGACGGTTGTTGGATAACCATATTAGTCCAAAAAATTAAAAATGGCTTTAGAAGAATCTCATAGGTTTACGCATTTACTTGTTTGTTCAAGAAATTAATGCCCCATTTATCTACTCTAGGCCACCATTTTCCTTTTAATGTACAAGATGCAATATGTGATCATTTTATGCACCTGACACTATATATTTTAACTTTGTAAAAGCATCTTTTTGTGGTAATGGTTATGCAATTTGCCGTTATATCTAAGGGTGGGCGTCGGAATTGGAAAAATAGAAAACCAAATCGGCCCAGTTTGGTTCGGTTTTTTCAACACCCAGGTCAGTTGGCAGTCGGGAGACGGCCAAACTGATTCAAACCAAACCGGCCAACTCCACCTAAACCGAACACGTTCTAACCGGCTCGGTTAAAACCAGTCAAAGACGAATATTTTATTTATTTATTATTTTTTTTGAGATCGATTACTGCTGCTCTGCTGCCCTAGAACTTTGCTCTCATTATCTCATTCTCAAATATCAATTCAGAATCTCAGTTATTTTCATTATTCCCTAACTTTGCTTTGATTCTCGGCTGCTCCTTTCTTCCCTCCGCTGCCGTTGGCCGCTACTACTCCCTTCTACTCTCCTTTGCTGCTGTTGGAATGCCAATCTCTGCTGCTACCTCGCCTCGCCTCGCCTCGACTGCCCGATGCTGCTCCCTTATTCCCTTACCTGATGTATTTCTTTGTTTAATGTTGAGAGAGAGAGAGAGAGAACAGCCAAGAGACGGAGGGAGAAAACCGATAGCCCGCCAGACATCTGACGTGGCGGCTTTTAATTGGGACAACCCACATGCTGCATGTGGACAGCATGTGGGTTGTCCTAATTAAAATCTGCCACGTCAGACATCTAGCGTTGTAGCCCGCCAGACGTCTGGCACGTGATCATTTTTGCTCTTTTAGTTGTTAGGTTTTCCTTTTCTTTTTTTTTTTCTGGGCTTTAAAAATTTGGCACAGTTAATGCTTTTAAAAGAAGGATGGCTGCTTGTGCTTTTAGTTGTTAGGCTTTCTTGTTCCTCTTTCTTTTGGGCTTTAAAAATTTTGCCAATTAAAGCTTTGGAGAGAGGAGGAAAAGAAGGAAGCCCAAACCGCAACCCAACCCGACCCGATTTGCCTGTTGTGGGACGGTTTGGGTCGAGTTATTTGGCCCGTGGGGCTGGTCTCTGTTTGAAAATCTCCAAATCAAGTTCAACTCGGGCGAGGCTCGGGTCCAAGCCGAAACAGACCCGCTGGACCCGACGCCCAGGCCTAGTTATATCTATATTTCTTTTGCATATTTATTGCATTTGAAAAGTTACAAATGGATGTTTAGGCATGCATTCACCACAGTAATAGGTTTTATCAATTATCACATAGAACATTGTTATCATATGTCCGTTTAAAGAATGATGCTTTATCGTATTCTACTGAGTTGCTTACTTCCAAAAAATTAATATAATTGCCTCATTTAGTTTAGCTTTATTTGTTGTTTCTATTAGTTGTTCTGACTGTAATTGGAGAGCTGTAGAGCAAGCATAAGGTTAGTGCTTAGTGCTTGATGCTCATCGGTATGACAATGAAAAAGCTCAACCGGGTATGTACTTGTTTGTCTTTTATTCTTTGCTCCTTTTCCGTATCATTTAAAGTGTAATTTTTCGTATTTGTTTCATTTGATTCTTGAAAATATAGTCCTTTTTGTTTATGTATACTCCTACACTGTGTTCCATACTCGTCAATTTACAAATTTTCTTTCTTTGGTTGATCTTTTGCTAGCTTAATATTGTAATTACTTATTTGCAAATACGTTATTTCCCTTTCCTGGTAATTTAAATATATTTACTCATGTACATATATATTACACATTTATCGAAATATTAACTACAACTATATAAAAAAAAAATACATGCTAATTTAGACAAAATATAATGTGTAGTATGTGTACTGCACGTACCCAAATCGCAAAGGGTACAAGGCCTGCGAATGAAGAACCACATCCAAAATCATATCATAATCAACCTCGATTAGCATGGAATCTAAACGCACTTGACCCGATCCCCAAAATAGCATACAGAAGTGTGTATAAACAACATTGGTCCAGTTAGCTTTTAGCTTGGTAAAGGATGGTGATTTGTGTTTGAAAACACTGGGCTCACGGAGTGAAGACTGAAGAATAATGGAATGAAACCAATGCTTGCTGTCAGCTCTTGCTCGGTTTTGCTGCTTCAATCGAGAGTTTCCCCAATTTCATCGACAGTAAATTCACAAAGCACTGAAAGCAGTAAATAAACAAACAAACATACAAACAATTACTTCTACACCAAAGGAAGAACCCAGATTAATTTGCTATTAAAGAAATTGAATAGATAATACAGGTGGAAGGCATATGCTCTTTTCAATAGCTGTAAAGCAAACTGCCTCAACCACGCAAAAATACTGAATCGGCCAAGTTGGCATGGAGTTACCTACTTAAACAGGAAGTGATACAAAAATATAAAGAAAACTGACATATGACAGAATCATATTTTTCAACTCATTACATTACATTTACATCAATTACATAGACCACATATCCTTTTTGTCACACTGTCTCTTTGTTTGTCCAATTAGAATTATTCAATTGGCCATGGGGGAAGAAAGCCGTTTTATTTGAATTGTAATTAGGGCTTTGTGAAGAATCTGTCATTTGATTTGGAGCTACAAGACGCTGGCGGCAAATTGGTTCAGCTGTTCGTCAGGGCATATTGGTAACTAGAGAACATATATTATTCTTAGTTAATTTAAATGCGGGGATTTGAGCAAGTGCTTCAACGATTATGTATTCACGTTCCAGGGCCGAAGTCTTGGGTTCGAATCCCATCCCCCACCATAGCATCCCTCCCCTACCCTTGTCCCCCTTGTATCGAAAACAAAAATGGGAACTTTCAATCAAAGGTCACTTACACAAGCCGTGACAATTTCCGTTTGCCAGAACCCCAAAAGAGGGGGGGAAAATAGTAGAATAAAAAAAGGAAAAGAGAAAAGAAAAACCCTAATGCTGATGATGTTCCCCATCTTTCGACATTCAAATCCTACCTAAATCTGTATTTATCTTTGAAATTTTAAAAATTTCATCTAAAATTTTAACCGTCATTACCACCTCAAACGTCACTACCATTCATTAACTCAAATACCAAAACAGCAAAATACGACAAATTAAGACACAAAGTTCCAACAACCAGCCATAACTAGACAATATCTCCACATGTAATTTATATTCCAAAAATGAGTACTAAAAAATGCTCTCCTTCCTCGCACATGTAAAGATACATGTTACATGGTATATACCTCAAACAGATTCCAATTTAAGTACAAAACTTCTTCATAGATAATGAGTTAGGGCCCAACCGACCCAGTCAATCTTCATCCTGCGGACCTGCTCTATGCGCCATTTCCAGTAAGATTCTCTGACTGGATCCACAAACAGCAAAATTGAATAAACACAGTAGATAAATCCAAATGGAAGCTTATGGCTTGGACCAGCAATTTCCTCAATCGCGTCACAAACCACAGCTGGTGCCCTGTAATGACAGCAAATGAGACATAGAAGTGTGTCCAGAGCATATAAAAATTTCCTTCTATTCATGACCACAATAATTTCATAATCATTTAACGCAGGTCCAACAAACTCATCAGCGTCCAGTAAATCAATTGCAACAAAGACAATCTTGAAAAGATTATCCAAGATTCCATCACGAAACCCCACTTCCTGATAGAGGGATCTGAGGTATATCCATGCATGTTCATTTTCAGGCTCTTTCAAAATGGCTTTCATCGCATAATCTGCTTCCTCATCCCCTAGTCCCAGGTCAAGTGTTGTCATAACAAAGAATCTCTACAATCAACACAATGTAAAAATGAGGGGAAAATTGACAGCATTAGAATATAAAACACTCAAAAAATGGAAATGGAAAACATGGATGATTTAACTGGAAATTCTGAATAAAAATTCATGTAGTACTTGGGTATATAAGAGGACAAAAACCAAGAAAGTGAAATTGTAACTGATTCCAAAACTTGTGAGATCACATTCTTTGCTTGAATCATAACAATCAAAGCATATGCTGCCTCATATCTCCAAACTTTGCATTACCATTAAAGTATCGTTTCACCTTCATTTTGATTAGAATTAATAAAAGTTCTCATCTCTTAATTCATGTTCGTCATTCAACAAATATGGAGTCACATAAAACGAGCAATCGAACGCAAGGGAACCAAATCTGATAAAGAAACAGATCACAGAGAAGATAATGGTAATACTGAACAACAGTTACATCTTTTCATAAATTAATATATTAATTTGGTCTGAGACATAAACTAGACAAACTTCTACTAATCTAGCTTGAGCAGCAAAGACCTTGGACATAACTCCTTTATTTTATATTTTATTATTTCACAAATTGCTCTGGTTTTGAATTCTCTCTTCTTTCTTTTTACCAGTGTGCTGACCGAAAGAGGGAAAAACGAAAATCAAAAGTTTGGACATTGGAAATATAAGGATTTGAGGATTGAAAACGTGGAAATGTTAAACCGGCACATTGTAATAGAAGAGCAACAGTGAGAATTACTAAAAAAACTCCAGCAATTAGATAAAAAGTAGAGGGTGTTCTTAAAGCTGGTAAACAGTAATTAAAAAAATAAATTTAAAAAATTCTTGGTTCAGTTGATTAATATTATATTTAAAAGGAACAATGTAGGTTAAGATTGGAGAAACATAGAGATGAAGAAAAGAATAAAAGAGTAGAAGAAACTCAACCATACGCTCCAAACTTCAAAAGCACAGGAAACACTCTTGGAACTAACCTACTAGCAAACTCCATTACCGATAACATATTCCAACTGTCTAGTTTTAGCCATGGAATGCCCAATCAGGAACTATGATTAGCATCTTTGCTTATATCTTATTTAGAACATGAATTGCTAGTTAGCTTGATATGTCTATGTTTGTTGGTAATTTGGAATCTAGAATTCTTTGTTTTAGACGCTCAGATAAATCAGTAGACCTATAATGAATAGAATAGAAAAGGAAACAGGGAAAAATCCATGAGGCCAAAGGTATTTCAAAGTTTGTTTTTTGTCAAGGGGAAGTTGTTCTTTATACTAGAACGGCTCAAACGTAAATCAAAGTCAGCTAGGTAACTGTCACATAAAAAATGATGCATTCACAGCACATCATGTACTTGTTACAGCAGTTGACATCAAATTGGTAATTAAGCAAAATCTACCAAAAGGGCCGCAAATGTACCAGAAGTACCTGATTCCAAGCAAATTCATTATGGATGTCAGCTTTAAGGAGTGTGTCACAGAATTTTAGTTCAGTTCTAAATGCAGATTTCTTTTCATCTCCTTCAAGTTGCTTAAGAACCCACTGCATATAGAAATATAGAATTACTCTTGCACTAAATAAATATAAAATAATAATCTTCACAATATGGAAAAATGTAATTTTTCCTCGCATGGAAGCATGTCCCAAACTACCTGTCGGTAGGACCAGGCAGGCATGCTATTTGAGTTTTTGAGAATGACATCCTCAGTGAAAATTAATTCAACGTTCTCTCTGTCCTTGCACTTAGCAAGCAGCCATCTTTTGTACCTATAGACATATTTCATTACTCTGTCACGGTGTACAATAATTGTGCCTAAAATAAAGATAGAAAACAACTTAAAAAATGGCGATAAACAAGAAAACAACAAGATGTTGCCTTAAAGGCTAATGTTGCCTTAGAGCCTAAGTGAACATCCAACCATTGGAAGTCAAAATTTGAACACAACATGTCCAAACACATGGCCCACGTACGGCAGGACAAGCATTTGCATGCAGTCATCCGCTGGTGAACAACAATTTACCCCATCCAAAATTATAGTTGTTGAAGATGTTTATGCATGGCAAGGGAAAATTGGAAAAGTACAAACATTTAGGCTTGACTGGAAGTGGGATGAGGACGCTGTCCATTTTGTTCAACTTGTTTCCAGACAAGTGGGATCACAGCTCCCCAAACAACGGTTGGATTCACTTAGGAGTTTCCAAATAATTTTTAACAAGACAGCACCTTAAGATGCACTTCTGCAGGGAATACAACAATGCAAAGTTTATTAGTCATATTTCAACTGATAGAAAATTGAGACAAGCAATATAATTGATTTCAATTATAATTGTGTTATAAATGCAATCCAATGCCCTTGCATTGATTTGATGGACAAAATAAATAAGTGATAGTGAAATCGCAGTTGAATTTGTATTTCCGTGCATTCACAACACAATTATAATTGCTTGCTAGGACTCATGCATTACAAGCTTGTGAATTGGACATGCTCAGAGCCCACAATTTCTGAACTACAACAAATTTCTGTACCGGTTAATTAGCACACAACTTAAACGAGTCAGACACTCATTTCATTCTTTAATTCTCTTCCAACCAACTACATAATAAATACATATTGTCGAAGATTTCATAGATTCACCTAATATTCCACAGATGTATAAAAATACTATCAGAATATCTGCCAACATTCACAAATCTGAAACGGAATATCCTTTAGGAACATGCTTCCAGCATTCTTTCAACTAGCATGTAAATTAATGATTAAAAAGTTTGGCATTAATCCTGTTACAGCATTAATGCTCTCTTAAGTTGCATGGCTAGAATGCAAAGATCAAAATACAAGTAAACAATTCACAGAACAGCAATCAAGGACAACATGAAGCTTTGTATGCTTAATCAGTCAAATCACCATGTAGCTTTGATACTTGATTTTATCTGAAGAGATTCTTTGAGAAATTATTCCCAAGAAATATATAGTGGTTAAGCATCTATCAGAAGACAATTCTACTTATGCATGCAAGTCACTAAGACAACAAATTAAAGTATGCCATTGTAGCTTACCAAAACCCATTGTTATGAGGATTGCTTTCAATAAGTTTTCCAACCAATTCCAATTGAAATTCTGGACTGCCATCAAATCTGGATTCCTGTACCTGAAAAAGAAGTATGCAAGTTCTTTGCATCCATTAGCCAAGGGTCTCCAAAAAACGCATCTATAATGCACACATGGTCCCAAAACTGTTAACTCCACAATTTATGGTAATTCAAAAACTCTTAAACCTCCCCCATGCAATCAATCAGGCAAACATGAGCTGATACGGTCGGAGAAGAAACAAGAATGCAATGAAATTTAATCACAAAATAAACTGTAGAAAATATGACTTTGGTGAGGGGAAGAATGAATTGGGACAGCAAGAATCCAAAAACTCTAAAAATAAAAGTACTACCGAGTTAAGCTCAGCAGATACATCCCTCTGGGCTCTCCGTCTAGGGAGCATCTGGGATATCTCAACTGGTACTTCCGGCGGCTTCCTCCAAAAGCTTTTCCTTGGGTCATCAGCAGACCCTGCACCAACCTCCACCGTCTTGAGAGTCACATAACCATGCATTCCCTTCTTCAGATCCTTCTGCAAATGGTGCGACCTGGAATTCGAGGAAGTCGGCTCTTCATCTGTGTCTGACCAATTATGCCCAAACACCTTGTCAGAGTCACTCTTAAATCTTCCCTGATAACGCAGCTGTTTATCGGACGATTTCTGTTCATATATACCCTTCAAGCCTAAATTTTGAGGTATCGACCCCTGTTCCTCTAAACCCTTATTGATTTCTAAATGTTGAGACCCATCAGCGGCAACCGTATCAAGCTTAGTCTCAGTAGTCTTGTTCGCAGACTCCATTTGGACGTCCAAATTATCCTGAGATTCATCTCTCGCCTTCTTGAGTCCTAAATATTGAGACCCATCAGCGGCCACCGTATCAAGCTTAGTCTCAGTAGTCTTGTTCGCATACTCCACTTGAACGTCCGATTTATCCTGATATTCATCTATCACGTTCTTGAGTCCTAAAACTTGAGACCCATCAGTGGCCCCCGTATCAAGCTTAGTCTCAGTAATCTCATGCGCAAACTCCGTGTTCGAGTAACTACCCAAGCTTGTCCGACTCTCAGTAGTCTTGTTCGCAGGCTCCACTTGAAAGTCCGAATTATCCAGAGATTCATCTATCACGTTCTTGAGTCCTAAATCTTGAGACCCATCAGTGGCCCCCGTATCAAGCTTAGTCTCAGTAATCTCATGCGCAAACTCCGTGTTCGAGTCACTGCCCGAGCTTGTCCGACTCTCAGTAGTCTTGTTCGCAGACTCCACTTGAACGTCCGAATTATCCTGAGATTCATCTATCACGTTCTTGAGTCCTAAATCTTGAGACCCATCAGGGGCCCCCGTGTCAAGCTTAGTCTCAGTGATCTCATGCGCAAACTCCGTGTTCGAGTCACTACCCAAGCTTGTCCGACGAAGCGGTGGTTCACCTGTCGACAGCTGTTGTTCAGAAGAGGAGCGAAATTTCTTGGAGATGCCGCTGGCAAGCCGTCTTTTGCTCCCTGCACCACCTTTGCAATCAGTTAGATGCTGGTGTTGCTCGCCTCCTTGCGGGTTCGTGTTCGGTTCACCTTTCGACCGCCGTAGTTCAGAAAAGGAGCGAAATTTCTCGGAGATGCGGCTGGCAAGCCGTGTTTTGCTCCCTGTACCACCTTTGCAATCAGTTGGATGCTGGTCTTGCTCGTCTCCTTGCGGTTTCGTGTTCGGTTCACCTTTCGACTGCCGTCGTTCAGAAGAGGAGCCAAATTTCTCGGAGATGCGGCTGGCAAGCCGTCTTTTGCTCCCTGTACCCCCTTTGCAATCAGTTGGACGCTGGTTCTGCTGGTTTCCGTGCGAGGCTTCTGCCGATTCCGCTAACCGTCCCGCTCGACTCTCTTTTGCCCCCATTGCTACTCCAATTATCCCTCAGGAAGGCAAATTAGGGCAAGCCATTTAGCTCCGAAAAATTGTTGTGGAAATGAGCGGGGCTTCCTCTGGCCTCTTAAAGCCCAACCCAAAGCTGGCCCAAATCATTATTATTACGACATTTAATTTTTGGGCATTTTAGAAAAATACACAAAAACACATTCTTAATTGAAATAGTTCAAGGTTGAGGAAATTAAACCTTCTGCTCTTTTCTTTAGTCCTATTATTTTTACACTATTATATCAAACTATCTGCTTTTATACTCTATTGTATTACTTTTATATCACTAATTATTTTATTTTATCATTTTATTATTTTAACAAATCATTATAATTAATTTTAATATTGATTGACTTATTTATACGTATTAACAAATCATTATAATTAATTTTAGTATTGATTGACTTATTTATACGTAGATTATATATGTGTGTACATAAAAATCTACACACAATAAAAAAATAAATAAATATAAATAAATAAATAAATAAAACCCTAGATCTAACTCAAGCACCACAAACCTCCTACCACCAAAGCCACGGTGCACCTGACCACCCCGGCTCGTGCAACACTAATGTGCTACTGCCGCCTAGCACCAACACCACAACTTGCCACTACCACCACAACCTACCCCACCACCCGCCTTGTCGCCCACCACCACTATGCACCCTTTTCCTATTACACTACCATCTTTCCCCATCACTACCGCGTCACTGCTGCAGCGATTGTTGGCGGTAGTCGCTAGCGGCAGTGGCACGACTGCGGCAGTCAGTTGTAGGTGATGCATCATCTTAGACGCTGCAACAGTGGCATCACCGCTGGAACAGTCCCGATGGTTGTTGGATCTATGTTTTTATTTTATTTTATTTTATTTTTCTTAATTTTCACACTTGGGGGTCTTTTCGTTTTTTTAATCACTTTGTTACCATTTATCAGGTTGCTATCATCTTCTAACTGATTTTCTTTCTTTTTATTTTTATATGTTACTATTTATCAAGGGGTTGTTACCATATATTAGTTGCTTTTTCCCCCCAATATTACCGTTCTCATTGTGTTATTTTCATCTTTTTTTTATCATTATTACCATTTAACTGGACTTGTTACCATTTTATTATTATGAATTGTTTAATCATTTTATTGTTAATGTGATATTTTCTGAGGGTAGTAACATTTGTTTATGAATGGTACCATTAAATTTTTTTAATTATTTTTGGTTATTATAAAAATAATAATTAATAAAGAATTTAATTATTACTCTAGTTGTCGTTTAGGGTATTTTTAAAATAGAAAATGGTATTTTTGCAGTAACTTTCAATCTAAGAGTATTTTTAAAAATAATATTAGAAAGGGTAGTTCTTTTTGTTCTTTGTTCTTTGTTATCATTTACCGATGTTATCATTTTCCATTTGATTTTTTAGTCATTTTTTTTTTACCTTTTTCAGTTGTTTGTTATTGCTCTGTTTCTAATGGTAACATTGATTGGTAACATGATTTTTGTTGATGTGAAAAAATTGTTAAAATGAATTTTTCCCTTGAGTTTTGCTAACATTATTATTTTATGTTTTATAAATATATATATATATATCTCTCTCTCTCCTAGTCAACGTTAATGGTTGGTGGTTGAAAATGGTGGTGGTGGTAGTGGTGTGGTGGCAATGAAAGTGATGACAACCATTTTTTTATCCATACTTTTAATTATAATAAAATAATAATTGATAATAATAAAATTAGCAAAGAATTAAATCTATCTATTTATATATTAAAATAAAATAGTTAGTTATCTCTGCTTTTTCCATATAAAACCATTAAGCAATAAGCTATGCTGTACCTTTTAGTTTTTCATTTTTATTTTCGTTTTTAACTACCTTGAAATTACTTGAAATCACCATTCCATCCATGAGTTCTTATCTCTCCAATCATCATCTCAATCTCTCTCTCTCTCTCTCTCTCTCTCTCTCTCTCTCAAAATCAATATAGCAAAATACTTCTTCTGCCATATTTTTTCTTCTTTTCTTTTATTGATCATATTTCCTCATTTCTAAAATTACTAATTCTCTATTATTCTAATTCCTTAAATCTCTGTTATATCATTCCTTATCCAACATTGGAAATTCGAATCCAAAGTTACTCGAATCTAACATGCTGTAAGATATGTGCTTTATTGCTTAAACCACGTAGTTGAGATTCTGCAAAGAGTTCATGCAATGGCACCAATACTGGGACATCAATGACCTGCTCACCCAGTGGACATTTTATATATATGTAAAAAAATAAAAAATAAAAAGAACAAACCGTTAGTGTAAATTTGTTGATGTATAGAAAATAATTCAAGGAATCCTATACCAATTACCAACACAAAGATGAAAAAAATGGCCCATGATTTCACATTCCGTGGATGAGTTAAGAAAAAATTGTTGATCCAAAAGGAAAGTTCTCAATTTTTGAAAACAAAGTAAAAGGGAAATTAAATAGAATCAGTAACTTCCCCAGAGAGAGAGAGAGAGAGAGTAGCTAAAAGGTACCACGAGAGTAACCAATTGCATTTCAACGGGAAAACCTAACAAAGAGACCTTATTCTAATTATATATAAATTATAAATGGATCATCAGGTATGGAAATCGAACCACTGACCAAAAGTTTAGAAAGCCAACTAGAATGCCATTATACCTCATTGGTCTTAGTTCAACTGTTAGAATTAGTTAATTAGATTTTTATGTTCTAACTTTTTTAATCATTTCCAATTTTGGTGTGTTTTAGAATTATCATATATGACCTATTAGTGTTAATTTGATGGTGACTGTTACTTGAACTTCTTTTAATTTAGAGTATTGTAAATATTTCTTCTCGTACAACGCACAGATAAAGCAATGGTATTAATTAAGAGAACTAAGTCTTAGTATCTTTTATACTGTGATTTTTTCTCCTTTTTTAGTTTTTTATTCAGTAAATCTTACGGTAATTGAATTTAGCACTAAAACCTTGACCACTTCATTCCTTTTTTTTTTTAAAGCTTTTTCACCAACAAATTAAAATATCAAGTCTGAAAGGTCAACTCCACAACAAACCCTACACCTCTTAATTCGTTTATTCATCATCTCCGCCATATGTGTTAGTACGTTTATTATTATTTGAATTTTTTTATGCATGTTATATATTTTTAAATTTTTTGAAGTTTTATTAGGATTTCTGAAAATATGACGAGTAACAAGTGTTTTTACTTACCCAACCCGTGCCCGATTTAAATGAGTATGGGACGGGTATACGGTGGGATTGATATAATCGGGAAGGGTACAGGAGAGGCGTATCTGACCAGAACCTGTGTCGATTACCATTCTTAGTGTTAGGATTCATTTCATTTTCAAATAATTTAAAATGTATTGTTTATCCCATCTCATTCCCCTGTAATTCCTAAATTAATTAGATTGCGATATTTATTCTCTTATTATGAGAGCAACGTTATTTCTTTTCGCAAATACCTCCATATTTTACCTTACTTCAATTAAACCATATGATAAATTTAAATTTGATACTATTGTACATTTGGCTTTGAACTTACGTTTACGAATTAATCGAATGACGGCAATAGATTTTTCCTATTTGTTGCATATATAAGAGAAACTAAGTCTATTGATCTTATTGATTCAATTAATATATACTTATATTTTATATTTTCTACAGATGTGTAAATATTGTAAATTTATGATGCAACTATCTAATAATATATTTTAATACTTTTTTCTAATTGTGCAACACACGGTTGATTTATAAAATTGGTTTAGGATATTTTCACAATAAGAAATGCTATTTTTACAATTAGTTTTTATTTAAAAGGTATTTTTCAAAACCGTCATTAAAAGGGGGATTTTTATGTAAATAAACATCCGATCAAAGAGATTAGGCCATGCGTTTACGACTAAAAGAGAGAAATACCGTCTACTACCAAAAGACATGCTACGCATATCAAATTTCACTTTCTTGAATGTATACGACCTATTCTTTAATTTGCAGTTTTTTCCTTACTTTTTCCTTTTTTGAAAAAATACTTCATGAATGAAATTCTTCCACGACTTGTATCTATCTATGCTATGGAAAACTTTCAAACACTTCTCAAAAGTTTTGTTAAAAAATTTCTCACACATTTAACGTGCATGGATAAACGCTATGTGTATTTGAAATCCAATTCATGCGTATTTTAAATCTATATGGCATATATCTATATGTGCCATATGAATGGAAGTTATAAAACTTCTGGGAAGTTTTCAGAGATGACTCTCTATTCTATACTAGAGCAATTTTATTTTGCCTGTACTCGTTCATGCGTGTATATGTGTCAAATATCTAAACTACAAGCATCTCATAGTTGTAGCTTAGATGTGTGTTATGTATTGCGCACATGCATAATAACATGCATACGTAGGCAAATTAAAATTTTCCTACATTACATTACATCACATCACATCACAACTATATAAAAGAGCAAATAAGTGTAAAACATTCACTTCTCCTTTTTACCCTTAACATTTTTTATTAATGTAAATAGTACCCTTTTAATTCTACAATTAATTAGTGTTTAATTCATATGAATAACTAGATTTTTCACCTGTGCGATGCACGGGTAGAGATCTAGTAAAAAAATTATACATCAAAAGTAGTTTAATAAAAATTTAGATACTTAATGTCATAAAAGAATATAAAAATTATGACATTTACAAATGTAATTTGTATTGTAAAATGAAATATTGGATCAAATAGTATCAGAATCTTTCTTACAATAAAAAAATTTATCACATGCATCTGATCTAGAAGGAATTTTTACCTAAATGATGCGATCTCTATGTCTTGAGATTATAAGTCTCATGTCACTATACAATGTAGTCGAATGATAAAAAAAATTCCATAATAATATATCAAGAATATTGATCTTTAACTTCGATTTATGGTCGAAAATTCTAGAGTATTGTATCCCATTGGAGAATTCGGATTTGTAAAGATTTTCAATAGAAATTGTTATTAGAATATAATGAAATGATAACATGATCATCTCTACGATGCATGACAATCAGTTAAATTTTATTTAAAATCATATGTCAAGATAGACGTCAAATGCTTTGTGAACCCTAAAATTATTTTTCTACTTTTCTTCTTCAGTAAAATGTGCCCTTTAGAGTAATTGTTTTCTTATTATTTGAGACTATAATTTGATGATGATAAGGTAATAATATAGCCTTAACAAAGTGACTTTCTCGTAATTATATAAAACTTTGGTGATATAATTGTTGATAATTAAAGTGGAGAGACCTAATTTCTATTAAATTAAAGTTCTTAATCCAATTATTAACAGCTAAATATCACTTATTCATTTTCAAGTAAGGTAAAAATTCAGTGACATTCGATACAATTAATGTTGTCATAAATTGCGTTTTTTTCCTTAGTGACAACGGAAATAAAAAAAGTATCTTGGATAATTGATAAAATAAAAAAGATTTATATAATTCACCTTGAGAATAAATTTTGATAATAGAATTCAGGTTGTGAAGAAAACCAGAAATAATATTAAAAAATAATGTAGTTAATTAGATTGAGTTCATATAGAAAACCCCAAAAAAATTCACATGGCACATCTCATTTTATTCATGTATGTATTTATGCATGATTGCATTGTAGTGCTGTAAAAGTAAATAATATCATATTTTATATTGTATCTGTATCCACCTTAAATGAAAAGTTGAAAATGAAAATAAAGTATAACTATTACTAAATACAACAAAGAAAGTCTCTTAAAAGACGGATATTAAGATATCTAAAAATATCATACAACGTCAATGTCATTGCCAACGGTGGAATCGAAAGAAATCTCACACATGCATTGCACAAATACATCATCGGATTTGCATAACAAAATAAGTAAATATACAATTTTGATGTCACGTCCCCAATTTTATACAATAGTTGAAACAGTTAAACACGTGTCTCGAGTCCAAAATCGAGGGCGAGACCTTCCAAATACAATTCAAAGGTGTTGACACTTTCGTTGCGTACTCTGACAATTAAATATTCTGTGGACTACACACAGCGAAACTTTGGCCGTACACATCGAAGTCTCGATCATATACATGTATCTTCTCCACCTCTGGGACGATCCGCCACAAAGATTTATAATTCAATACCTATAGGGATATAAAAGATAGGGGTGACTATAAAAGTACTCAGTGAATAACATGTATTGGCCCACGCAAAACAATATAAAAGAGGGAACTTTTAGGCACAAAAGAGGTCATTCACAAAGAGACAAAGAAATGAAGTTAGGGTGCATCACTAGTTTAGCCTCTACCCGTAAGCCATACGATTCAATAACAATTCAGAATGACCGAGACCATATAGTAAGGCCATAATACCATAAAGCAATTCAAATAGCAGAGCAGAACGGGTATATAGCGTCACTAGCGATTGCCAAGAGCAAAGAACAATTATTTATCCAAAGTAATGGTGCACCATCAATCATCAAATGTCAAATACAATTAAAGAAAGGTACAAATTCCAAAAGAGAGAAAAAGCCGAAAGAAAGAGCCAAGAGACAGAAGAGGTAGAACCAATACAAGTGTTACTCACCTTAAAGATTACCCAAACATTCCTCACGTAGAAAAGCATCATTAAAAGCCTTGAAAATTCCTCAATTAAAGTTATTGTTCATGCTATAATCCTTTTATATATGGTAAGAGACCCTTTTCAAGAGATAAATAGGTATTATGATGGGTTTTTAGAGTTGATTTCCTTCCTCCAATGACTTTGGATGAAGTTTGGGGTTATTGGAGAGAAAGAGGATGGTTTGGGGGTCTTTGAGAACTTGAAGACCTAAAGGCTTTTTTTATAATAGTTGAAATTTAATTGTTTTTAAATTTGTTTGAGAAGTCCGTCCATTTGAGAATCTGTTTGAGAAGTCCGTCTGTTTTGCATTATCTTTCAATTAAGTCACTGCTCTTTAGTTTGTCACTACACTTTGATTTATGTCAATTAGGAACCAAATTCTTTCTTTAACATCAATTGAATACCAATCTTTTAATTTTCAAGAAATCTTACAATGATATTCAAGTAATTCTTTCAAAACAATAATTTTGTTGCTTACCTTAATTTGTAGAAATTTCCAGGATGCTACATTTGATTTAGTACTTGATGCGTTAAATTAATATTTTATTCATAACATATTAATAGTTATCCTTTTATGTACTCGATTAATGTTTTATTATATTTTACTTTTAAATCATTTAACTTATTTAATATTATTAGTTGACAGTTTAATAATATGTATTGGGTATGTAATGTATATACCTGTATTCGCTCGATCCCCATTCAGGTAAAAAAATTCATACCTATATAAAAAGTACATTCAACGTACCTTTTTAACCATATAATACCTCGTTAGAGCTACAATGTACATTTGTATCAAAATTAATATGTAAGTTTATTTTTTAAACAATATGTTATAAATAAAGTACAATATATCAGTTGCATTGTTTAGAATTACGAATTGATATGCGAATCATAAATCACCACTGGATATTTGTAGTAAAATGTTTGAGTATTAAGCATAAATTTAGTTGAATAACTGAGTCCATAATTTTGAGTCCCCTCCAAACACGTCATTCAAGTTCACATGTCTAACCTATATAAAGTTGTAATAATTAGCAATCAAATGATCGAATCAAAATCAACTATAGTAACTATGAGTCTAGCACTTCACCCATGCATTACATAGAAAGATTAATTCTAAAAAAAATATTGAACAAATACGTGCTATTAGATTTGCATAACAAAAGCAGTAAATATATAGTTTTGAGTTAATATTTGACATGTTAAATTAATGTTTTATTAATAATATGTTAATAATTATCTGTTTATGTACTCGATTAATGTTTTACTATATTTTACGTTTATATCATCTAACTTATTTAATATTGTTACTTAACATGTAGTAATACATATGGGTATGTATATAGCTGTATTCACTTGATACTCATACACATAAAAATTTTCATACTCATAAGAGAGTATCTTCCCGACTTACTATTTTAACTGAATAATATCTCATTTCCTCACATACATTTTTAATCAGATGATACTTTATTTTATTTTATACAAGTAAACATATATAATATCACGTTGCTATTTTAGTCTAGTAAATAACAAATATAATCCTTAAAAAGTAATATATATCTATAAGTAAATTAGTGTGCGGTATTTTTGTACTACAGTTTTCCTGCTAAAAAATATGTCAATAATGTCTTTTTCGATATTTTATTTCCTATAGCGGTGACTCGTGTAGTATTCTAAATTTTTTCAATTTTTATTCTCTTTTACCTGATCCATCTAATTTTTTAAAATAAGATTCACTATTTAATTTAATAACCAACACATATTTATCATCAGTTAATTATTTAAATTATAGATAAATTTGATTATACAATGATAGATAAGTGTCGATATCATTAAAATATTTATAGTTTATAATTTTTTTAGTAAAAAAATTATACTTTATAATTCATAAAACAATGAAAATTAATTAATATGAATAAGAAATATAATTAATAACCCGTATTCGTCAAATAATAATAAAACAATAGAAAAAAATATGAATGATGAACTTACTTGAAAACCCACATTCATCGGATTATAAATTGTCTTAATTAAATTGAATATTTAATTAACTAAACATATATATATCGTTAGCCTAGATTAATTAAAAATTATAATTGTAATTTTTTCTTCATATTTCCCGCTATAAATAATAGTTATAACTGTTTTTTTAAAGTGATAAATGTTTTACACACTACAATTTATTCATTTTATAACTATTGGCAAAAAACAAAACATGATTTTTATAGAAATTTTTGAATCTGGAGAAGATGAACTTGAAGATAGCAATATAAAATAATGTTCTTCTTCTCAATTGGGCTAATCAATGTTAGATAAAGTTAATTAATAGTCAAATAAAAGATAAAGAAAATATTCACATTTATGTTTATTCAGAAATCCAACCAGATGGGGACTGCCTTTTGTGAATTCTACTTTTCGTATGAAATTATAACATTAATTAAATTAATTCTTTATTTCTTCTATAAATCTAATTTAATAAATTTATAAATTTAGAGACACTGCAGACAAACAATTATTAGCAATTTAATATTTTCTTTGAGTGAAAACACCCGATAATAGTAATATATAAATGAAAATTATTAACAAACAAAAGAGTTGACATAATAGTTTAAAGTATGTTACTCTTAACATGCAGATCACGAGATCAATTCTTTACTATTACATTTGTAATAAATTTTTTTATTAAAAGTGATAGATGGTGTTGTATGGTTTTATAAGCAATTGTGCCAGATAAATTGTCGTTTAATATTTTCTAATTTATATATACATTTGTAATTGTGTCATTAATTTGTGATTTAGTATAATATATATATATATTTATATATACATATGTAGATTATGTCATTAATTAATGATGTCTAGTACTAATTATGTAACAAATAGTATTAATTAAGTAATAATTACATATGAGTGTGATTTTTTATTTTTATTGAATTGAATAAATGTTTTCATTAAATAAATTCAATTTTCTTACATAGTTGTTATTACAATTCTTTCATCTGAAGGATAAACTTTTAGGTAGTTATATCTACACTATTATTTTACTAATTGCACCACATTATATATGCACCACCATTGAAATATAAATTTGATAAATTAACCAGACACTATTTACAAATGTAACCTTGTTACTGAGAAATAAGATAAAAAATGAACAATGAAAACCCAAAAGCATAAACGGCAATCCGTTCATTTCTTCCTTTTCCTAGATATTGCAATTCTTCTACAGCTCCTTTCTTATTCTTCTTCATGCCTTTCTTTTTCCCCCTTCCTTTCAACTTATTATTATTCCGCTAATTTTCTGTGAAAACATAACCCCCAAAATCCTATTATAATTAATTATAAAATAATATCAACTTTGTTTGGTAACCATTTAAACCATTCCCCAAAATGGTTACTCAACTTATCACCGGATTGATAAATTAGGGCCCGTTTGGTTAAGTTTATAAAATGAATTTATAAAGAGTGAAAATGAGTGTTGAGATTTAATTAAAATTTAAAATGTGTGGTAATTGTTGAGTAGTTATCAAATCAATAGTAGGTGAGTTTATAAATAGAAAAAATAAAGATAAACAACTAGCTCTTAATGATTTTACTGTTATTTTTTCTCGTTCGATGACAGATCGGAAGAGCGTCGTGGTACTTTTTTTTTTAAAAAAACATTGGCGAATACTAGAACCAATCCGGAAAGCAATCCAGTGATGTTAGGTAAACATGGATACGGTTCACTGGTTCACAATAAACTTTTCTCAATAATAATCAATTAAAATTTTGAACTTTTGAAAGCTCAAAGCGCATAAGCTAATGCTCTCTTATACATAACCCTTTGTCCAAATAAGTTAATATGGGCATACATTCTCAATTCTTTTCACAAAATAATCAATGTGGGACTGCCTCGCTATGCTCAAAGTCATATTTTTTGTGGCCCTTAAAAAAAGAATTAAATTTTAATCTTCTTTTAATGACAAATCAATGTGGGAATTCAATTATAATACCCAAAAGTCACTTAGTTGCACTTTTATTGAGTTTTGCTAATTATTTGATAAATTTATAAATTTTAGCATTTATTTTTTAAGTTTTTAATCAAAACTGGTTCGACTTTTAAACCTTGAACTGTTAGTATGTCCGATTCAATGACTGGTCTGATTTTCTAAATATTGGCGAATACTGAAATCAATCCCAAAAGCAATCCGACAGTGCAAGATAAACACGATACGATTTACCAGTTCACAAGAAACTTTTTTCAATAATATTCTATTAAAATTTTAAACTTTTTGAAAACTCAAAGCCTGTAAGCTAAGGCCCTATTATGAATAATCCTTCTCCAAGTAGTTTAATATAGATATACATTATCAATTCCATTCACTAAATAACTAATGTGAGATTCCCTTTCTATACTTAAAGTCACATTTTCAATTGCTCCTAAAAAAGGAACAAAATTTCAATATTTTTTAATGACAAATCTATGTTTGAATTCAATAATAATGCTCACAAGTCACTTAATTTCATTTATTGAGTTTAGCTAATTATTTATAATTTTATAAAATTTACCGTTTATTTTTTATGTTTTTAATTAAAACTGGTTCGAACTTGGTTCGACTCCATTCAACCTTTTCAACATTGAACTGTTAGCTTTTTCAGTTCGATGATTGATTCGATTTTCTTAACATTTATGAGTACTGCCTAAAACAATCTGACATTGTGAAATAAACACGGATATAATTCATCAATTCACAATAAACTTTTTTTCAATAATGATCCACTAAAATTTTTAACTTTTTAAAAGCTCAAGGCCCATAGGCAAGGCCCCTATTATTGATAATAATTCTCTAAGTAGCTTAATATAGGTATATATTCTCAACTCGTTTCACTAACTAACCAATATGAGATTCATTTTCTATACCCAAAGTCACATTTTCAATGGCTCTTAAAAAAAAGAATAAAATTTCAATTTTTTTTAAATTGCAAAGATCAAAAAATTTTAAAATCGAATATTCTTTTTCCATATTATTTTAGGTAAAAATTAATTTATTTCAATTATTTAATTAAAATCAGTCCGATAACCTTGTACCGTTAGCTTTTCCGGTTCGATAAGAAATGAAAAGTTTAAATGTAAAATGAAAGAGATTTGAGAAATCTTAGATAGAATTAGTTCTATTAGAGAAAGGAATGAAAATCCCGATAAAGAAAGAGAGATATTTCTGGATAAAATAAAATCAAAAATTGAAAAATATAATGACAATATTTGGTGATTGAGATTAAAAATTGAAAAATATAGTGACAATAATAAGTTAAATCAAATATAGCTATAAATAATATAAAATAAAATAAAAATTAAAAACCCATAATAAAATAAATGGCCAAGATTGCAAGTTAAAGTGAATGGCTGAGATGAATTAACCCTATTTAGCAAGTGAAAATGGGTGGAAAACGGTAAAAAAGAAACTATTCTACTTTTATGTATAGATATAGATATAGATATAGATTTTTTCATTACTTGGGCATTTAGCTTTTGTTCTTTTTTTCTAGTGAGATGGTAAAATTTTTTACATATGAGCTATGACTCCGATGTCTTTAAATTATATAGAATAATTAGACAAACTTATTAGCACATATCTTTGCAGCTTTATATTATCACTTTTTATCTAATTTGACGTTGTTTCATGTATTACATCTATGCATCATCAATATGAACTAAATGTTGATCTGATTTGTTTAGACTTGGAAAAGAGTTGTGTTTTCATTTTAATGGCTTATCTTGAATTTTTCACTTCTATGAGTAACAAAGATCTTTAAAGGTTCAACTCTTATGAGTAAATTTTGATTATTGTTAGCACAAGCTTATTGACAATTTCTATTAAAATGATCAGGAACTTAGTAGTGACACTTCAAGTCACCATAGGCACAAAGGTACATTAGTAGTCCAGCTCATGCTTTGGGCAAAGGCATCTACTTATATATTTTCTTATGGTTAGTCTTTTACGTACCTTAAGGTACATGCAAGGAGCTTTGAGCATCAAGGTATTTTTATTTATTTAGAAACATGTTGTAACACGTTAAACCAGTAGATAAATTAAATGTGAATTAGATACTTCTAATCAAATGCAAATATTGATCATTATTGCAGCAAAATAAATATAAAATAAATAGATAAATAAATAAAACAGTTTATAATCATTTCGAAGTTTGATGTATATTCTTTTTCTGTGACTCTATTTGGTTACCGGTGACATTTAGATTTACTAATTTTTGGTAATTAAAATGGGCATAGAAAACTTGAAGATGATAGAGATTTACACTCTCTACATTGTTTTTAATCATTTCGTTTTTCATTTGGTCATCATCTATAACTTATGTACAATTAATCATTTATGATGTATGCCAATTCTAGCATTAGTAGTTTTCACAATGTTTGCAGTGATTGGTACCAAAAATTTTAGTTGAAATTAAGATTTTCAGGTACCTGATTTTGTAGTGTATCTAAAAGGATTATTTTTGATATATGAGTAGGCAATGGCCAAAGCCAAACAGGAAGCAAGTTTATTAGATTTTGAAATAATATAGTTTTGATTCTCTCAATATTAAATTACCGGTTATTGGTATACCCATTAATTCGTTGTTTACATATTGATAGGATATGCTTTTAAGTGCAAGTGATCAATTATATTGTTAATGGTGCAGAATGATTGCCATCTGTTGTTCTTTAGTCAATTATGTAGTTGTTTGGATTTACATGAAATTTTTTTTCTTTTTTTGAAGGGATTACTTGAATTTTTTGGAATCAGTGCAAGTACTTGTAATTGAGACCCAATTTAAGTTTGTTATTTATACATCATATATTGTACTCTTTGTCAATTGTGGGCTTGATTGGATTTCCTAGACTTTGGCATATGGAGTATGTGCAAATGCTTGGTGTATAATTTAGTTAGGATGAACTGCAGATTTAAATTTGTCATCATTGAAATTTCTAGCTATATTATGTTTTAAGGTTTGTAAATGGTTGATATATACTTGGGAACTTAGGATGAAATTCTGATTTCAATTTGTCATCACTGAATTTTTGACTTTGCAAATGCTTGGTATATAGTTAAGGATGAATTACAGTTTTAAAGTTGTTCTAGTCGGATTTTCGCAGCTACATTCTTTTTGATTTAAAGTGTGTTGGTGATAAGTGTATTTTATATACAAAATAATTCTCTTAACTTATTCAATTTTACGTGTAATTGAGCAGATTTCTACGTAATTTGTATTGATATGGTTCATATAGGTAAAAAGCTCAAATTAGGGTGATATTAAATGAAAATGATGATTTTTGAACCAAATTGAGGCTTTTACATTCAAGATATAGCATCAAGGTGTGATGGCTTGAGAGTTTGGGGTTAAAAGATCAATATCAACAAGTTCAAGGACTAGATTACACTTTAGGACAACATAAAAGAGACTATTTGGGTCGTATTTGAAGAGTTTGAGGACTTTTGTGAAGCATTCGGAAGTTTTGGACTTGTATAAATAAAGAAAAAAGCTGAAAAGGACCATTGCTGAAAGAAAAAGTAAATCAGGGACTGAATCACGCGTGCTGAAAGTAGGACGCGGGTGGGTGCGGCGAGCAAACCACCCCCACCCGCGGCCTAGCCAATTTCTCTGCTCGGGGTAGGTAGGCCGCGGCAAGCAAACCGCCCCCACCTGCGGCGTGTAGCGGAAACACGTTTGACGTATTCTTGGGCCCGTTTTTGATACAATTAAGGGTTCTAAGGCCTCCCCAACTATAAAAGAATGAAAACCTATCTGTAAAGGGGAGAACTGATCATAGAAAATCACTCTTGAGGGTGAGATTGAAGCGAGGGTTCGTGTGAAGATTGAAGAATGGAATTCTTCGTTTGGTGCAAGCATTTTCTTCACTATTCTTCATATTTTCTTTACAAGAATCTGGTCATGTATTCAAACCCTATGAATTCTTATCTTAGGATTTCCTTTGCTATGTGTAACTAATTCCCCTTGTTGAGACAATCGATGAAGCAATAGACGTGTATGGTTGTGTTAATTCCATTCATTCCTCTAATTGTTATTGGGTGCTTATTTTCTATTGTGATATATATTTGCCTTTTATGAGCCTGATCAACTTGTAATTGTGTTTGTGAATTCGTGAGGAGACGGAGAGGTAAGTCATCAATTTAGCACTTCAATAGAAAACATGAATTGCATAGAAGATAGGGATATACATTTATGATTTGTGTAATCGTAAAAATGGTTTCTTGTTTATTAATGCACTCGACTAGGTTGAAATTCACATAAAGATATAGTGTGTTTACTTAGTTGGGTAGGTTTGAATTTGCCTGAGAGGGGTTTTCAATTAAATTTGTGAAACTGGTTGTGAGTACGTGATGATGAATTGTCATGAGTGGGATTGCATAACTGGAACACCTATTTATTATGGATTCGTTAGTCTTAACGCCTTTATTCATATATTTCCTAGACATTAATTTGAGTGCTTCTTACTTTTGAGTAGAAAAAGTATTTAGTATGACTTTTAGCTTAAACAAACATAATTATTCTTTTGAAAACTGTTTAATTTCCTTGTTCAATTTGTGTGAAATTAACTTAAATGAAGTAGGTGACAACTTTCCCTGTGGGATCGACATTCAGGACTCATCTAGTCCTATACTACTTGAACGGTATCGTGCACTTGTGATTTTGCCTATCAAGTTTTTGGCACCATTGCCGGGGAACTAGTTTTAGTTATTTATTTCATTTTGTTAATTTTATTACTAGTTGAATTGTTTTATTTTTTTCTCAGGTCCTTGCCATTGGTGTATGACCCATTCTTCTTCGGGTTTAGCACTTCTTGATCCGGAACCTTAACGTACTTTTTGTAAAAGACTAAACGAAATAAGGGAGAAAAGTTTTTTGAAAATATTAACCATGGATGATCAACAAAATGTGGTAGATGGACGGGATGACCGACTCCCAACATTGAGAGATAATATTAAACCTCAACCTCAACCTCCAATTATTATTGATGATGATGATCGCCCTTTCAGTGAACTTATGGTATTATCGTGTCCCACAAGTCAATCAAGCGTTGCTCCACCAGTTTATGGGAGGCAAAATTTCTAGCAAGGCCTGATTTGATAACTATGATTAGGAATATATGTTCCTTCAATGGCCTGGCAAATGAAGATCCACATGCTCGTACTACGGAGTTTTCGGACTTGTGTGACTCTGCATCCTTTGATGGTGTTTTTGATGATGTCATTAAAATGAGACTTTTCACACATACTCTAAAAGGGGCGGCTCGTGATTGGTTATCTTCTTTCCCCGCCAGGAGTATTACAACTTGGGAAGATTTGGCACAAAAGTTCTTGACCATACTATCCGCCAGCCAAAGCAGCGAAGTTACTTCAAGACATAACTAGTTTTGCTCAGTATGAAGCTGAGACGTTGTATGAAGCATGGGATAGAATCAAAGGGCTCCTCAAAAAGTGTCCAACTCATGGGCTCACCAAATTATTTTTATGGTTGGCTTACTTTAGGGAATCGAATTATCCTCATCAGGATCAGTTACGGCAAATTCTCGAAATGCAACATATCAGCTGCTTGAGCGATTAACATTAACAAACGCTCTATTCCCATTTGCAGATAGAGTTTTGCATAGAAAAGTAGCTGCTGCTCATAACAGTGATGAGTACTCAATATTAGCAGCTCAGATAGCAGCCATGAATAAGAAGCTTGAGGAGATAGCGACCGGTCATCAGGTAAAGGCTGTGCAAACAAAAAATACAGCTTGTGAAAATTGTTGTGCTAATTACCTAT
This sequence comes from Nyctanthes arbor-tristis, assembly GCA_963692815.1. Classification (NCBI taxonomy): domain Eukaryota; kingdom Viridiplantae; phylum Streptophyta; class Magnoliopsida; order Lamiales; family Oleaceae; genus Nyctanthes; species Nyctanthes arbor-tristis. Next base: position 30,701 of record CAVNYN010270738.1, on the reverse strand, counting down.
TGGCTAATTATCCTTTGGCTTATACGAGTGGTGTTGAAGATGTGAGTTATGTTCAAAATCAACAGAGAAAACAATGGAACCTGTATTCAGCTACCTATAATCCAGGACGGAGAAATCATCCGAATTTCTTATCAGGACGAAATCAAGTAGACAAACCACCACAGCTACAACCACAACAAATTTAGAAACCTGAGTGGAGATCATCTCTAGAGAACGTAGTGGAGCAACTAGCCAAACAAACTAGCCATTATGTTCAAGCTAGTGAAGCTTTTATGACCAAGACTAAGGCTTTTATACAGAGAACAGAGACAGATGCTCAGATTACTAAGGTAACAATTCAGAATTTGGAGAAGTAGGTTGGACAATTGGCAAAGATAATGCAAGAAAGACCTAGTGATACAAAAGTGAATCCAAATGAGCAAGTTATAGTGATTACAACAAGTAGTGGGGTTCAGCTCCTAGAAATTCATATTGAAAGGCCAGTTGTAAAAGAAAGGAAAGATCAAGCTTTTGAAATTGAAAATGAGAAAAGTGACCACCAGCCAGAAATTGTTGAGATGTATGCTTCGCCAAAAACTCTAGTAAAAGCCTATGTTCCTCCATTCCATTCCCACAAAGATTGCAAAACCGTAAATTTTATAAGAAGTTCACTCAGTTTCTAGACATGTTCAAGAAACTCTATATTAACATTCCCTTTGCCGTAGCATTAGCACAATGCCCTTATATTTGAAATTCATGAAGGAGATGTTGTCCAAGAAGCGTAAACTTGAAGACTTTGAGACAGTGGCATTAACTGAAGAGTGCAGTGCTATTATGAAGAAGAAATTACCTCCAAAGTTAAAAGATCCAGGGAGCTTTAAGATACCTTACACTTTTGAAAAATTTCATGTTTATAATGCTTTATGTGATTTAGGTGCGAGTGTTAATCTGATGCCTTTATCTGTCTATAGGAAATTGGGACTGGAAGGAGTAAAAGAAACAACAATCTCACTATAGCTCACTGATAGATCCATCAAACATCCACGATGTGTAGTTGAAAATATACTCATCCAAGTGGGAAAATTTATATTCCCAGTCGACTTTGTTGTGTTGGACATAAAAGAAGACCAACATATATCATTAATTTTACGCCGACCATTCTTAGCAACAAGTGGGGCCTTAATTGATGTTGAAGTGGGTGAGTTGATCTTAAGGGTACACAATGATCAAGAGAAACTGAGTGTGTATCATGTACCTGTACAACCATCGAAAGGGAAGGATTGCATGAGAATGGATCAAGGAACACAACAGGAAGGATTGGTGAAGTCCAATGAGTTTGAAGAAGACTATGAGAAGAACGATCGAGCCAAGGAAAACAAGTATAATGTGGGTAATTATAAGCAATACAAGTTCTCCAAGATCCGGTTGGAACCACCTTGAATGATCATCAACAAAGTTGAGCCCTAGACTATAAATCGAGCGCTTAATGGGAGGCAACCAATTCTCTATCCTTGTTTTTCTTTGATTTTCGTTTATGCATTGCATTTAGATTCTAGGATTGCATTAGTTTTAGGCACATTTACTCCTATCATTAATCATTTGCTTGCATCTCTTCTTCATCATGTTCTTCCATCTCATCATCCTCGGCATCACTGTAAGTTACATCCCTATCAAAGCAGACATTGGCCAACTGTGCTTTATCAGGTAATATCTTTCTTTTGCCTTTTTTTTTTAACATTGGGACAATGTAAAATATTAAGTTTGGGGGATGTGTAACTTATTTTGAAGGTTGGTGCTTGTTATACTAACTTTGGAACCATATTCACTTAAGTAGTTGCGTTTTTTTAAGATGTTTATTGTTAATTTTTTTATAGATGTTTATTGTTCATTTGAAGTTTTATTGTTTTATCGTTATCTTTGATTAGTGCAAAAAAAAAAAAAAAAAGGTAGAGAAAAATTGTGAATTTTTTTTCCAGTTTTCTCATTTTGCCTTGTCGGCTAGTTTGATTGAAATTATTTGGACCTTGTGTTATTTGTGATTTGAGATAGGACATTGTTATATGAATTAAATTTGGTGAAAATTAGCTTGTTATGTTCGACTCTTTCTTTATTTGGCATAAATCACCATAATCTATACTTTAGTCGGGTGAATGATTTAGATAATAGTCAAAGTGGAGAATTAGAATACCTTACCCTTTCATTGTTCTTAATTGTAAATCCTATCAAGTCTAAGTTTGGGTGAGGTTGAGCATTGAGGATGCTAGTAAGGTTGGTATGGATTCCATGCATGTTGAAAATTTGTGTGGATTGTTTTCGGCTAACCAATTGAAGCTAGGCAATGACCAAATGCTAGTGATCTCATCCCTATTTTTAAGTCTTGCATAGATTAGGTTTGGAGAAGAAGAAACATAAAGAAAAAATTATGCCTTTGATGTGTCTTTACCACTCTTCGAAGCCTGTGTGACTCGAGTAATTAAGTCCTTAGGGGTCTTTCAAACTTGGTACCCTGGGTCAACTTAACATGGATTCATCGGCCCAAAGCTCACTAAAGGGTCATATAGAAAGCCCAGTGAAGAGATGGATTGCACATAAGACATATGAGTCTATTGAGGAAAAAAATAATGGAATCTCAAAGAAACAATAAAAAAACCAGAGATTGATTCTGGCTTTTGGAAAAAAAAAAGAATGAAGTGGGAAAATAATAAAAGCAAGACTATACTTTAATTGTGGGGATGTAGATTGCTAGTAGTTTTGACTGCTTGGTGGATGTTAGGAAAGTTGGAGCCCTCAAAAATTGAGAGAATCTACATTAACTAAGCTGGTATTTTTATGGTAAGATCTTAACCGACTTGGTACTTCATTGAGAGGTGAGAGATTTAAACATTATTGCATATACCCTTATGAAAAAAAAAAAGAAAAGGGAAAGTGAGAAAAAAATAATAATAAGTTTGGGGGATGTGTGCCTTTCACGAGAGGGTACGAACATATGTGACTATTGTGGTTTGGGAAGCCCGACCAGAGTGTATGATGATGGATGTGATTATGCCCATGCTTTAGCCAAGCATTAGATGAATTCACTGTGGGTGGCAATGTTCTGTGACAGTCATGAAAGGAATAGGATGTTGGCAAGTCTTTTATTTTGTGTTACTTGTTTAATTTTATTTTGTGTTGTTTAATGTGATTGGGTAAATTTCTTACTCGGGACAATCAAGGGTTAAGTTTGGGGGAATTTGATAAGTGTATTCTATATACAAAATACTTCTCTTAACTTATTCAATTTTATGTGTAATTGAGTAGATTTCTACCTAATTTGTGTTGATATTGTTCATATAAGTGAAAAGCTCAAATTGGGGTGATATTAAATGAAAATAATGATTTTTGAACCAAATTGAGACTTTACATTCAAGATATAACATCAATGTGTGATGGCTTGAGAATTTGGGGTGAAAAGATCAATGTCAACAACTTTGAGGACTAGATTGCACTTTGAGAGAACTTAAAAGAGACTATTTGGGTCGTATTTGAAGAGTTTGAGGACTTTTGTGAAGCATTTGAGAAGTTTTGGACTTGTATAAATAAAGAAAAAAGCTAAAAAGGACCATTGCTGAAAGAAAAAGTCAAATCAGGGACTGAATCGCGCGTGCTGAAAGTAGGGCTCGGGTGGGTGCGGCAAGCAAACTGCCCCCACCCGCGGCCTAGCCAATTTCTCTACTCAGGATGGGTAGGCAGCGGCAAGAAAACCGCCCCCACCCGCGGCCTGTAGCAGAAACACGTTTGACGCGTTTTTGGGCCCCTTTTTGATACAATTGAGGGTTCTAAGGCCTCCCAAACTATAAAAGAACGAAAACCTATCTGTGAAGGGGAGAATTGATCATAGAAAATCACTCTTGAGGGCTTGAAGATTGAAGCGAGGGTTCGTGTGAAGATTGAAGAACGGAATTCTTCATTTGGTGCAAACGTTTTCTTCACTATTCTTCATATTTTCTTTACAAGAATCTGGTCATGTGTTCAAACCCTATGAATTAAGATTTTCAGGTGCTGTAGTTGTTCTGATTTTTTAGTGTATCTAAAAGGATTATTTTTTATATGTGAGTAGGCACTGGCCAAAGACAAACAGGAAGTAAGTTTATTAGATTTTGAAATAATATAGTTTTGATTCCCTCAATCTTAAATTACCGGTTATTGGTATATCCATTAATTCGTTGTTTACATATTGATAGGATACGCTTTTAAGTGCAAGTGATCAATTATATTGTTAATGGTGTAGAATGATTGCCTTCTGTTGTTCTTTAGTCAATTATATAGTTGCTTCGATTTACTTGAATTTTTTTTTTCTTTTTTGAAGGGATTACTTGAATTTTTTGGAATAAGTGCAAGTACTTGTAATTGAGATCCAATTTAAGTTTGTTATTTATACATCATATGTTGTACTCTTTGTCAATTGTGGGGTTGCTTGGATTTCCTGGACTTTGGCATATGGAGTATGTACAAATGCTTGGTGTATAATTTAGTTAGGATGAACTGCAGATTTAAATTTGTTGTCATTGAAATTTCTAGCTATATTATGTTTTAAGATTTGTAAATGGTTGATATATACTCGGGAACTTAGGATGAAATTCTGATTTCAATTTGTCATCACTAAATTTTTGACTTTGCAAATGTGTGGTATATAGTTAAGGATGAATTACAGTTTTAAAGTTGTTCTAGTCGGATTTTCGCAGCTACGCTTTTTTTGATTTAAAGTGTGTCGGGTGACAACTTTTGCTCAAGTAATCATAAGTACAAATTGATCACCATCAATTTATTCACCAAGTGAAAAGATCAATAAAAGATAGACTCATAACCATTGATCCATGAGCCCGAACTCTATGAGAAATGAGATAATCCATCAACAGTTGAATATGACATGAGTGGTAGAGACAAACTGAGTGATCCGTCCAAATTGGATTTTCCTCAAATACACAAGTCACAACCGGGATACGTTCTTCATCGCCACGTGTGGATAAATATTTAGCCAGTGTTAGCATTCACATTCTCTTTTAAAAATAATTAAAAAACAAAAGAACTCAGTGAAACTTTGTAGTAGAGGATGGTTTCAAGTAAAAGGTTAGTTTACCTAAATTTTACATTAACTATATATGAAGCAATTGAATTTAGATACTGAGGAGAATTATTATCTTCACTGTTGGATTTATGAGGAATATAACTGTTAAGACTAGAAATGGTAAAAAAGCAACCCCTTTGCACTTGCCCAACTATTAAAAAGTGTTGAGCTTGTTCATGTACTGTTAGACCTAGAAGTTTGTGTGCTTCAATCAACAGCTATGGCTACATTTTGCCATTATGTCTTTTACGATGTGTCTTTTGTTTGCCTAAGTGGATTTTGGGCTGGATATTTATTATACATAGCTTTGCAAACAACATATGGTAGCAAAACGTCACTCATTTTATTGTACGGTAGGTTGCCCGCTTGAGGCGGTTGATTAGTTTTAGTTTAGGAGATTATTAGCATATCTTTCTATTTTTATCTTATTTTACCAAAATCAGTGTTTGTATTGCCTGTTAAAGAATTAGTGCCCCTTGTAGCTAATTAGTGTTTAATTAACAAACATAGAGAAATAAAATTCTACAATAGGTCAATGACTTCTTGTGTTTCTATTAGAGTATCGAATATTGCTCTTGAGAAATCTTGAAATGATATGCTAAGCCAATCCAAATGAATTTTCTATTTATCACCAATTTCACGTGCAAAGCACGTAGTTACTCTAGTTTTATATTAACAATTAAAAAGTGAATTTTCTTTTCAAAGACTTAAGTACATTTAAATTTTGATATTATTATAGGTGTTGTTAGAAAAACTATCATAGAATCATTACACAAATATTTTCATTCTCATCGCATAGAGATTTTTTGATATAGAAGTTAATTAATTTTTTAAAAATTTGTGATTGTGTGTTTAAATATAGGGTTTCTAGAGTTTTGAAATTAAGATTTTTTTTTTTTTTTTTTACTTTGTAAAAACATATGTGGTTATATAAGTGTAACACTCTGAAAAAAATTTTGGTAAGTTCAATAATGGCATTATTAGGATAATAATTCACTCAATTTTCCAATAATACTCGATTCTAGGCAATCAATGAATAAACATTACACTCGGATAATTAAGCATGACATTTTATAAGAAATTGAAAATATTTTAATTTGTTTTGATGAAAATAGGATGATTGCTTATCTATCACTTTCATCGATTAGAAAGTATTGCCAAAAGTATAGTTAGCGTCCAATTGGGTAGTTAATTTGGGGTCGAAGAATACTTAAAGTGAAAATGTGGTACTTAATTAGTAAAGCCAAAAATACAAGGACTTTATTATAGAATACATTAAGTGAAAGGATTCATTAAGCAATAAAAAAATCTAGGGAAACTTGTACTCATTGAGAATTTCTCACATGAGATAAACCTAAGCACACTTGGCAACTTAATTTGTAAAAATAAACTCTTGTGCCTCCAATTGGACCCATTCTTATTGGTTACTTATGAATTATATCTAGGGACATTTGGATACTTTATCAGAGGTAGAACTCAAGAATTTTTAGGAAATAATTAAGCAAAATTCGTCCATAAATTGAGCCAAGTCTTGGACACCTCCAAAAGATCTTCAAAAACCTCTCTTCAAACAATACCTCTTCTATATACACATAGAACCTTCATTTTAAAGACATCTTTACTTGAATATATCAAGGATTTGGAGGTATTTTACCACTAACAAACATCCACTCATTTTGAAGACATAAAAGCCAATATGAGTAATTCGTTACATTGGTTCCGTTTGCATACATAAGTTTCAAATAAATTCCAAATAAAGGCTTGTGTTTTGGACATTGTTGAAATATTTTCTTGCATAAGAATTGCTAGAGTCCCTCTACCCATTTTGTATTGTTTGCTTTGATTTGATCCATACTATGATTCCAAGATAGGATAAGTAGTATGGAAATTGGCTAAGGAGTAAAGAATGATTGGCAATCCAATAAAGGTCAACAGGAAATTTTTTATGAAACTATTGTATTGTTATTGCCATCTTGGTATTTGAAAGGCAATAAGGCGCCATCGGTAGTTGGAAACTCTAGTAATTGGGGCCCTATAATGCATTCAAAAGGTTTGTACATTCTAATGTCTCTTAAATTGGTGACATGGAATGATTTTTATAACATTTTGGCAACCAAAATAATGTATTACTCACGAGGTATTTTATACTCATTTAATGTTTTTTTATCTTTTTATAGATGATCCACCGAAGAATCCATGAGCAGTAAGCTGAAGATTGGAGGTTGTCCCATGATGCAAGTAAAATCATGCATGTAATAGAAACGGACCTTTGGGCTTACTACGAAGAGGAGCCCATGTTTTTAATGTATTTGGGAACCACATACGAGTTTGAGATATTTTGTGCCTACACCCTCACTCTTTTGCATCATGATAAGATTATGAGAAATAGGCCAATATTTCTTGTCTAATCAAATAGTTTGTTAAAGAAGTAATGGTAGTAGTAAGCTAAGTAGATGTATGGGAACTTAAGTAACTAAATAAAACTTGGCTTGTATGATATCAATATAAAGAAAGCTTTTGTATAAGGTTGGGAGTCCCATTTTCCCTTGTAAAGGTGTCCCAAGCTATTGTTCGGATATCTAATAAATAAAATAGTTTTTATGTTATGGATTGTATTTCCTACTTTGATATTAACTCTTGACAAACTTGTTACTTCATAGACTTTCAAGTGAAATTATTCAAGCAATAAAATTAATAGACATGAGAAATAATTCTTGTAACAAATACTTAAAAATGTCCCTAGAAATAAACAAGCTTTTGAAAGAAAGAAAAAAAAAAGCTTTTTTCATGAATAATAACACTATCAAGATAAAAACTTATGAAACTTGTTGGATTGACATGTCACGACCCTCGTTAGCCTTTGTTCCATTAAAAGTCTATAAAAGCTTCTGACATCACCTAAAGCAACAACATAACATTATATGGTAAAATAATGGGGGGGGGTGACAAGAGTGGTATCAGAGCGGCGTTCCAAGGGTTATTGCATACATATTTTACTTGCACGAGATATCCTCCGGTCGGCTTGCAAGTAAGTAACCATTTAGCAAGAATGATAAGTAGTATATGTATCCTTGTATAGGCTTTATAAAGCAAAGTTCATACTTGTTAGTTACATGGAAAAATAAGAGTTAATGGCTCTATGGTATTCTAGTTTTTGGTTAACTCTTCTTTGATGTTAAGATGAAAATGCTAAGTTGAGAGATAGATTAAGTAGATGCCCTTACAAAGTACTAGAACAAGGCAGTCAAGAAATGAATGTAAGTTCTTAAACAAACTATGATAACTTTGTTAAAAGGAAATGATGATTCTTTTTGGTTTCAAGTATTAGAACAACCTTAAACGACACGAAATAAACTCTATCTATATTAGAGTATGCATTGGAATCAAAATAAGAACAAGAAAAGCAAGAAAAAATGGTTAAAATGGGAGAAAAAATTCAGATGGTGCAGCTGCCGCCCAGGTACGGGCGCCCTGCACCCGCACTGCTTTCCGTTCTGGGCGCTAGCGGCCGCGGAAGGCCACGGCATTCATACCGCGGCCTGACTGCGGGGAATAGAAAATTTTGCCCTGTATCCATGAGGCCACATGGTTGATACGTGTGGCCACATGGCACTAAATTTCAAAAAATTGCATGAATAGTCCCTAAACTTTCTGATCCCTTCGAATAGTCCCTAAACTTTCTGATTTCCTTCAAATTGATCTATGGGATATGTTTTGAGACCTTTTAAGCCTCAAATTCGACTTTCTCTATAATATTAATCCCTATCGTAAATTAAAAAGATGTTCTTTGATTGTTTTAGATTTAAACTTAGCTTGATTTTTATTTTTATTATATAGATTTTCTATAAAAGTTTATGTACCAAATTTAATATAAAACCTTGGAATTTTTTTGCCTTTGGTCATATAGTGGGGCCACTAATAATATATATATATATATATAATAAAACATTGAATTTTGTCATTAATTATAGCATTCTTTAATGACTTTAATGAAATCTAATTTTTGAACAATATGAAAATGAATAAATGACCCATTTTAAAACTATAAATTTTGCAAATTTGGAAATACGTCTAGAATAATACTAAATAGCTATTGTGCTAGAATTTGAACTAAATGTTAAATTTGTGAACAGGCATAACAACATGTCTTAGGACGAGAATACCAACCAAACTTTAGAAAGATTAACTCAACTCATGAATCAACAAGCCCGTCAAGTTGACCAATTACTTCAACAAAATTCGCACTGGGAATCATCTCAAAATAAGGATGATAAGAATGATGTCACTGAGCGGTTCCGTCACCTTAAGTCCCATATCTTTGAGGAAGCTAAAGATCCAATTGAAGCAGAAAATTGGCTTAGAACGATGGAAAGGATGTTCATTTATGCACATGTCCCCAACCGAGAAAAAGTAAATTGTGCTACATTTATGTTAAGGGGAAGCGCATGTTATTGGTGGGACACTCTGATAAGCATAGGGGAAACTGAAGAAATAACTTGGGAGGAATTTCGCTAGAAATTCCGCACCAAGTATTTTTCCACTACTGCCTGGAATCAGAAACTGAATGAGTTCATCCAACTTAAGCAGAATCAAATGACGGTTGCAGAGTACACCCAGAAATTTGAGGAAGTGTCCCGATATGCTAATCATATGATTGGGACAACGGAGTTAAAAGTAAATCGATTTATTGAAGGATTGAAACCCGTGGCTAGAGACGTGTTAATGTCAGGAATTCAAGGCTTGGGTTTTGCTTCTGTTATGGATCGGGCATTACTTGCAGAGCAAGTGGAGTCAAAAATTTTTTGAGCTAGGGACCAAGTGGAACCAAAAATCAAGCTCTTGGGGACCAAGTGGAAATAGAGGGAACAAAAGGCCATATGGAGATGCGAAAGGTCAAACTAATAACAAGAAATCAAAGACTCAAGGGGAACCAAGGAGAAACAATTTACCACGGTGCTCGACATGTAACAAGATACATCCCGGCCCTTATCGAAAAAAATTGGGGCTATGCTACAGATGCGGTAAGGAAGGACATATGGTTTAGGACTGCCCAACAAATCCAAAGTCCAACAATCCCACATGAAGAGTTTTTGCCATAGTTTAGCCGGATGCCATTACTCGCAATGATGTTATTACAGGTACGATCCATATCCATAGTAGACCTGTATACATTTTATTTGACTACGGTGCTACACATTCATTCATATCTTACAACCTTGCTCGAGATGTAAATTTTGGAGTACTTCCAATGTCATTTGATATGAATGTTAACCTACCTTCCCGAGTAACTTATGTGGTAAAAGATTTTATGCCTAATACAAAAATTCAAATAGGAGATGACACATATCCAGCAGATTTGATTCTCTTCGACCTCATGGACTTTGATATAATCTTAGGAATAGATTGGTTGTCTATGCATGGGGTGATTATTGATTGTCAAGCCCGAACCTTGAAATTTCCAGAAAAGAACCCGATACTATTTTCAAAACCTCTAAAAAGTACCCGTACAGTTATTTCAGTTTTCCAAGCCCATAGACTTCTAAAAAAAAGTCATTTGGGTTAGTTTATATCATATTCAAGCTGAAAATCCTGCCTCGATTTCATCTTTACCTGTAGTTCAAGAATATCCAGATGTATTTCCAGATGAATTACCCAGACCCCCAGATCGTGAGGTTGAGTTCGGTATCGAGGTATATCCTGGTACTGAGCCAATTTCCAAAGCTCTGTATCGTATATCACCAACTGAATTAAAGGAGCTTCGAACCCAATTACACAAACTACTCAGTAAAGGTTTCATCTGACCAAGCACATCTCTTGGGGGTGCACATGTTCTATTCGTAAAGAAAAAAGGATCGATCTATGGGGATGTGTATCAATTATCGGGGGTTAAACAAGGTTGCAATAAAGAACAAGTACCCTCTCCAACGTATTGATGATTTATTGGATCAACTTAAAGGGTCAGCAATCTTTTCAAAAATTAATTTACGATCCGGGTACTATCAATTGAAAATAAAAGATGGGGATATTCACAAGTCTTCCTTTAGTACAAGGTATGGACATTTTGAATTTTTGGTCATGCCCTTTGGCTTAACAAATGCTCCTGCTGCTTTTATGGATCTTATGAATCGAGTGTTCAAAGAATATTTGGATAAATTTGTGATCGCGTTTATTGATGATATATTGATTTATTCAAAGTCTCAAAAAGAACACATCAAGCACTTACATCTGGTTTTACAAACCTTGAGAGAAAAACAACAGTATGGGAAATTCTCAAAATGTGAATTTTGGACCGAGAAAATGATTTTCCTTGGTCGTGTTCTGGATCAAAGAGGAATTTTGGTTGATCCAAGCAAGGTAGAAGCTGTAATAAACTGGCCTCAAGCTAGGACTCATATAGAAGTACGGAGTTTCTTAGGATTGGCTGGATACTGCAGGAGATTTGTCAAAGACTTTTCAAAAATTGCAGTTTCTCTTATCCGGTTGACTAAGAAAAATGTACAGTTCAAGTGGACTGAGGACTGTGAAAGAAGCTTCGAAGAGTTAAAGAAGCTGCTAACCAGGGCCCCCATCCTTACCATTCTTGAGGAAGGTGGTAGGTTCAGTATTTATAGTGATACATCCAAGTATGGACACGGATGCGTGCTGATGCAAAATGACAAAGTCGCAGCCTATGCATCTAGACAATTGAAGCCTTATGAAAAGAATTATCCCTTGTACAACTTAGAATTAGCTGCTATAATGTTTTCCTTGAAGGTTTGGCGACACTATCTTTTTGGAGCAAAGTGTGAAATTTATATGGATCATAAAAGTTTAAAGTATTTCTTTACTCATAAAGAGTTGAACATGCGACAGTGAAGATGGCTTGAATTGGTAAAAGACTATGATTACACAATCAACTACCATCTAGGAAAGGCCAATGGTGGCCGATGCTTTAAGTCGGAAGGCAATTACGAATGCCAAGAAACCTAAGGAGTTACAGCGGGAAATTGAAAATTTTGAATTGGAAATTTTGCCAAATGGGGATGTAGAGCTGGGGGCTATGACTGTGAAACCAACATTAATGGAGCAGATAAGAGACTGAACCATTTGCTAAAAAGATGCGGGACAATCTGAAGAATAAAAAAGAATCCATTTATAATATGTCAAGCGGAGGGCTATTGAGGTACAAAGATAGAGTATATGTACCAGAAACAGAGAAAATGTGGGAATGTGTTTTGGAAGAGGCTCATAGCACACCATACACTCTATATCCGGGTTCCATAAAAATGTATCTTAACATAAAGAAATTATATTGGTGGCCCGACATGGAACGATATATTGCGGAGTTTTTAGCTAAATGCCTCACATGTCAATAAGTTAAAGCAGAACATCAACAACCAGCTGGAACATTACAGCCACTGGAGATTCCCGAGTGGAAATGGGAAAAAATAACAATAGACTTTATTAGTGGGCTATCCAGAGTCATCAAAGGATATAATGCTATATGGGTAATCGTTGACCGCCTAACAAAGTCGGCACACTTTGTACCCATTAAAATGACCTTTAAAATAGAGCAACTAGCCGAGTTATATATCTAGGAAATTGTGAGATTACATGGTGTTCCAGTCTCCATTACTTCGGATCGAGATCCATAATTTTATCGCGATTTTGGAAAGAAATTCATCAAACTTTGGGACACGATTAAATTTTAGTACTGCTTTCCATCCTCAAACTGATGGTCAATCTGAACGAACCATCCAAACTCTTGAAGATATGCTTCGAGTGTGTGCTTTGGTATTTCCACAAAATGGGATCATTATTTAACAATGGCGGAGTTTTCATACAACAATAGCTATCATTCCTCAATTTAAATAGCACCGTACAGAGCATTATATGGGAGAAAATTCATATCGCCATTGTACTGGAATGAAGTAGGAGAAAGGAAAATAATCAATTCAGAAATGATGGAAGATATGATCAAAGTGGTGGATAGAATAAAGGAAAAGTTGAAATCCGCACAAGACCGTCAAGAAAGTTACATGGATCAAAGACGACGGCCATTGCAATTTGAAATTGGAGATCAACTATTTGTCAAAATATATCCGATAAAACAACTCCTCCGCTTTGGGAAAAGAGGCAAATTAACTCCTTGTTACATTGGGTCATTTGAAATAACAAGACTTGGAGAAGTGGCCTATGAATTGAAACTGCCCGAAAGAATGAGTTGGATCCATCCGCTGTTTCATATATCAACTTTAAGGAAATATGTACCGGATCCTTCTCATATGCTTTCAGAAACCCCTTCTGACATACAACCTGACTTAACCTTAGAAGAACGGCCCTTGAAAATCTTAATGCAGGAAACAAAAAATTGCATAATAAAAAAGTACCCCTCGTCCACGTATTATGGAAAAGTGAAGTCTTGGAAGAAGAAACGTGGGAGCGGGAGGATGAAATGAAGAAATAGTATCCCAAACTATTTACAGGTAATTTTAAATTTTGAGGACGAATTTTTTTTAGGGGGGTAGATTGTAACACTTTGAAAAAAAATTTGGCAAGTTCCATAATGGCATTATTAGGATAATAATTCACTCAATTCTCCAATAATACTCAATTCTAGGCAATCAATGAATAAACATTACACTCGGATAATTAAGCACGAAATTTTATAAGAAATTAAAAATATTTTAATTTGTTTTGATAAAAATAGGATGATTGCTTATCTATCACTTTCATCGATTAGAAAGTATTGCCAAAAGGATAGTTAGCGCCCAATTGGGTAGTGAATTTGGGGTCGAAGAATACTTAAAGTGAAAATGCGGTACTTAATTAGTATAGCCAAAAATACAAGGACTTCATTATAGAATACGTTAAGTGAAAGGATTCATTAAACAATTAAAAAAATCTAGAGACACATACTCATTTGGAATTTCTCACATGAGGTAAACCTAAGCACACTTGGCAACTTAATTTGTAAAAATAAACTCTTGTGCCTCCAATTGGACCCATTCTTATTGGTTACTTATGAGTTATATCTAGGGACATTTGGATACTTTATCACAAGTGGAACTCAATAATTTTTAGGAAATAATTAAGCAAAATTCGTCCATAAATTGAGCCAAGTCTTGGACACCTCCAAAAGATCTTCAAAAACACCCTTTTATCTCTTCAAACAATACCTCTTCTATATACACATAGAACCTTCATTTTAAAGACTTCTTTTCTTGAATATATCAAGGGTTTGGAGGTATTTTATCACTAACAAACATCCACTCATTTTGAAGACATAAAAGCCAAGGTGAATAATTCATTACTTTAGTTCCCTTTGCATACATAAGTTTCAAATAAATTCCAAATAATGGCATGTGTTTTGGATATCGTTGAAATGATTTCTTGCATAAGAATTGCTAGAGTCCCTCTACCCATTTTGTATTATTTGCTTTGATTTGATCCATACTATGATTCCAAGATAGGATAAGTAGTATGGAAATTGGCTATGGAGTAATGAATGATTGGCAATCCGATAAAGGCCAACCGGAAATTTGTTATGAAACTATTGTATTGCTATTGCCATCTTAGTATTTGAAAGGCAATAAGACGCCATGGGTAGTTGGAAACTCTAGTAATTGGGGCCATATAATGCATTCAAAAGGTTTGTACATTCTAATATCTCTTAAATTGGTGACATGGAATGATTTTTATAACATTTTAGCAACCAAAATAATTTATTACTCACGGGGTATTTTATACTTATTTAGTGTCTTTTATCTTTTTATAGATGATCCACCGAAGAATCGATGAGCGGCAAGCCGAAGATTAGAGGTTCTCCTATGATGCAAGTAAAATCATGCATGTAATCGAAACAGACCTTTGGGCTTACTACAAAGAGGAGCCCATGTTTTTAATGTATTTGTGAACCACATACGAGTTTGAGATATTTTTTTGCCTACACCCTCACTCTTTGCATCATGATAAGATTTTGAGGGATAGACCAATGTTTCTTGTCTAATAAAATAGTTTGTTAAAGAAGTAATGGTAGTTGTAAGCCAAGTAGATGTATGGGAACTTAAGTTAAATAAAACTTGGCTTATATGATATCAATATAGAGAAAGCTTTTGTATAAGGTTGGGAGTCCCATTTTCCCTTGTAAAGGTCTCCCAAGCTTTTGTTTGGATATCTAATAAATAAAACAATTTTTATGTTATGGATTGTATTGCCAATAAATAAAACAGTTTTTATGTTATGGATTGTATTGCCTACTTTGATATTAACTCTTGACAAACTTGTTACTTCATAGACTTTCAAGTGAAATTATTCAAGCAATAGAATTAATAGACATGTGAAATAATTCTTGTAACAAATACTTCAAAATGTCCCTAGAAGTATAAACAAGCTTTTGAAAGAAAAAAAAGGTTATTTCATGAATAATAACACTATCAAGATAAAAACTTATGAAACTTGTTGGATTGACATGTCACGACCCTCGTTAGCCTTTATTCCATTAAAAGTCTATAAAAGCTTCCGCCATCACCTAAAGCAACAACTTAACATTATATGGTAAAATAATGGGGGTGCGACAGTAAGTCTTTTACTTACAACCTTTTTGGTAATTAAGAAAAAATATTCAAAGTTAGAGATGACAACTGGCCGGGTTCGGGGGGATCGGGTTCGGCCCGCCCTGACCTATGAAGCTTTTTTTCCGCCCGTCTCACGACCCGTCAAAATTCGGGGTGAATCGGGTTGGGGCGGGTCACGGACAGATGAGGTCATGGCTTTTGGGCCATTTACTAATCCGTTTAACTTTTTATATATTTTTTTATATTTTTCCTTTTTTCCTTAATTTTTATTTATTTTTAATTTTTAAATTTAAATGGGGCGGGTAGTTCGGGTCGACCTTGACCCACCCTGCAACGCGACCCGATTAGCCCCTAGCTGATGCGCCCACCCCGCGCCACCAACCTGCGTGGCAAAAAAATTTTGCCCCGTTCAGATAAGGGCCCCACAAGTTGTCGAGCGGGTCAGTTCTAATTGTCATCCCTATTCTAAACTGTGGTGTAGTTACTAAAATTAGTAGTTTATATGTAACTACATTAAGCTTATTCCATTTAGTTTTATTTAAAAATATGTTTTTATAGTGAGAAAAATATTTACATGAATTTTAATATACTTTGTCCCTATACATTCTTTTTCTTTTCTTTTTTTTTTTTTTGTGCAAAGCTTTGTTCATGTAATTTTGGTAAAAAGGAAAGTTCAAGGTATGTACATCTCTTCTAATTTCAAAGCGAAAAACAAATAGATTTACATGTTCTTTCTTTTTTCTTTGGTTTATTTGACATAATTCGCCTAAAATTATTATTAACTTTGATAATTATTACAAATTAAGCTTCACTATCATCATTTGGTATATACAATGATTAAAGTATCTTTCAATTCTCATAGTATTATCATTCAAATTAATTTGAAGATATGTTTATAATTTTCAGTTGTATATTTTATCATATTTTAACTTTTTAGAAATAATTAAATACTTTAACCGTTTAAATTTTTTTAAAATTTTCCTTCATTAATTGTTTGGGGTTTTCAGCAATTTAATCAAATTTATTAGTATTACTAATGACATTCTTATAAAACTTTTGTGATCTCATAAATGAATTCATTCGATTTGGAAAATAATTTTTAAGACATTCTTAATGATTATAAACTTACTTATTTATTATTTATTTTATACAATAATGTTATGTTAACTTAAAGATAATGAGTAAAGAAAATTTTCAGACAAATAATAATTTCGAATTGCCATAATTAATAGCATTCTAATAATAATAATAATAATAATAATAATAATAATCTAAAAACGATATTTATTATTATGATAGAGATGCTGTAGACAGGAAGAATTGAACCTTGATGAAGAGTGTGGAAAACATACTCAAATGTCATTAGACCATGTGAGTCTTGGACCACATATATATATATATATATTTTCTTTTTAGCTTTTTTTCTTTTTTCGCTTTTTTTTTAGTCCAGTAAAGATATATCATATCTTAATAAGTTATTTATTGTAAGAACTTTAAGCTGGCATGTTTATGTTTATAACAAAAAATATATTTTACCATTACGTAAATGATTTTTATGATACAGACAATGTGCATCGCGCATTTGAACTACTCATATATATAAAAGAGAATAATTTGAAGAAATAATTTTGAACAATAATACCCTCCATATTTTACAGTTACGTATTTGTCTTTTAGTTATATTATTTTTTGTAATTAAACATAAATTAGTATTTAATCTATCCTATATATAAAAGAGAATGACATTTATTGAGCGATAACGCATCCCTCCATATTTTATAATTACACATTTGTCTATCCTATATATAAAAGAGAATGATCCTATATCTAAAAGAGAATGACATTTTTTGAGCGATAACACATCCCTCCATATTTCATAATTACACATTCGTCCTTTAGTTATATGATCTTGTTTATAATTAAATATAAATTAGTATTTAATAGTATATTATGACATAATGGTTTGTTGTCTCCTCAAATTCTAGTTTTAGAATCCTCTCTCACATCCAATATTTCACTCCCTCCGTCTCATAAAAATAGGCCCGGTTGCTTCTTGCGCGGAGATTAAGAAAAGTGATTTAATGTGGTTGAAAAAACAAAATTTACACTAAATTGTCTAATATACCCTTCATTTTGTAAGAGTCAAGACTAGTTTTATTTAATGCATTAAAAATTAATTAGTTGTTTGACTAAAGGTATATTTGAGAGAGAAATTTATTGTTCAATCTCGTTTATATAAATCAACTATAATATGAAACAAATAAAAATGACAACTGAGCCCATTTTTATGGGACGGAGGGAATATTTTAGTTTTTACATTATTTGGTATTAGTTACAAAATATCATCAATCGAATAGTTTCTATATATTTTGATTGTATTTTTCTTAAGAATAACTTATCTTTATCTATTCTTTGATTAAAATGACATATGAAAACACCTACCGCCCACAAAATTTCTCTAAAATTTCCCTCCTTACCAATTATATTTTGCATTTGTGATTTCTTTCAGTTTCTCTATATAAATCTCCTTTGAATTTCGAGTTTCCCTGTAACCCTTTCTTCGTGGGTCCCCAGATATTTTCTTGGTACCTGGTAATTCCCAAATGGTGTTAATCTGCCACATATACAAAAAATTTTTCCCACAAGGCCATAGCACGCTGGAGAGGAAATTGTCGAGTGGCTCGCGCAAATAAAAACCCCGCCGCGTTTTTTGCCAAAAACTTTATTATGCAATCATGGGTAAATCATAAGTTCACTTGTTCAGCCAATCATCCTAGAAACTCTCAGAGAGAGAGAGAGAGAGAGAGATAGAGAGAGAGAGAGAGAGAGAGAGAGAGCCCATTACAACTTCAAAGGAAACCACCAAACCTGATAGACTGTAGAATGCTTTTGCATGCACCAAAAACAAAGAAATAAGTTAAATAAATATATCTGCAACATGCTGCTAGCTCACATGATTCGTACACGATCATAGTCATCTACTTGAGCTTGTAGGGTCTTGTTTGATGTATACTTCCCAAAGGAAAATATACATTTCATGGAAAAAAGTTGGGAATTTCGATACCCAGGTTCCCTTATCTTCGGGGAATTCATTGGGATCCTCATCAATTGTCAAGAAACTTTTCGCAAAGATCATATACACAGGGGCATAGACTTCATCAACTGTTAACAAATTTTTCACTAAGATCATAGACCATATTGACTTCCTTGAGAACACACTTCACACGCCATTTCCAGTAAGGCATATTCATAGGATCCACATGTTGCAAAATTGAAGAAATACCATTCAGAAATCCAGAGACAGATTTATCAATCCCCAAAGATATATTATCAGGCACGTTGGCCACCTTGAGTCTCGAACACAGATCAGCTATCAAAGCTCCGATGGTGGGACTTGGTTGGTAATGGAGGCATATAAGAACCAGGATTGTGTCCAGTGCATTCACACATATTTTTCTATTCATGATAATGCCCGTTTCAGGAGATTTTGCTACGACAACTATATCCGATGATAATACAAACTGAAAAACAGCTTCCAGACAACCATCATCGAAGTCGCAGTGTAGGTACAGTCCTTTGAGATACCTCCAAGGAAATTCATTTTCGGGTTTCTCAATGATGGCCCTTATGGCATAAATTACTTCTCCTTCCCTTACGGTGTCCCGCGTTTCTTGGCTACAGCTTTTCAACACAAAGTATCTCTGCAAAATAACACATTGAGGGGAAAATAACATCAGATGGATAATTCAAGAAAATGGAATAGAAATTCAAAGTATCCACCAATAAGAGGATAAAAACCAAGATGTTGAGATTAGTAACTGGTAACTTGGAAACTGTAACTGATTCAAAAAATTGTGAGACCTCGGCTTTGCTGGAAACATAAACATCAATGCTTATTGCAGCCTTTAACCTCCACACTCAGGATCACCATAAAGATATCTTTTCAACCTTTATTTTGGTTACACTAAAGAAAATTCATCTCTCTATTCATGTTCATCATTCAACAAATACTGCCTACAAAACTACATGCAATCTCATACACAACAGGAGCAACTAAAAGCGGGAAACCACACTGCATATCTTAGTAAATCATCATAGAGAAACACGTAATACCAATAAATAGATAGACTATTAAGAAATGAATAATACATTGATTTGATCAGAGATCTGCGAAATAGAGATTCCCAATTTAGCGTGGAAACTCCACGTTGACTTTCGATGTTTCCCTTTTTGTACACCATCAATTGCTGCTATAGTTTTCAACTTTCCCTCCATTTTATGTTTAGGCTCTCCGAATAGGAAAAACTTCAAAATTTTAGAGAACTATTGAAGATTTGAGAGCTGAAAAGCAACTTAAAATACATAAAACGTGGATAATGAAATGACAAGGAAAAAATTCCAAAGAAGCACAAAAAGGTAAATGGAAGTTGTTCCAAATGCGGGTCAACAATAATATCTAAAAACAAGTTAACTTATTACACAAACTTTTGTTCTGTTTGTTATGGTCTAAGTTGAAAGGACTAAAAATAGATTAATCT
Organism: Nyctanthes arbor-tristis; assembly: GCA_963692815.1. NCBI lineage: Eukaryota > Viridiplantae > Streptophyta > Magnoliopsida > Lamiales > Oleaceae > Nyctanthes > Nyctanthes arbor-tristis. The sequence goes on along the minus strand of CAVNYN010270738.1, from coordinate 10,524 downwards.
CTGGAGAGACGTGAAGATAAAGACTAGAAACCAGTAGAAGAAAATCAACCCAACCTCGATGCAAAACCTCAGAAAATCCAAGAGCTACTAGAACACTACACCAAACAAATTCTAAGGGTCTTGGTTTTGGAATTTTTGTGATCCAGGTGAACCACACTTGGAGCTATGATGTTGCTCAAAATCTCCAATTATATATTATTTAAGCCAACTGGTGTTCTAGATGCATTTTGGTGGCGCGTCAATAGCGCATCTGTTTCCGTTACGCATATGACGCCAATATGCAGCAGTTAGAGGTCCATTGGTGCTCCACAGGTCAATCCAAACTTTTGCATAAAAACATGCATTCCCAGATTATAACATGTTAGCGCACTTAACAATGGTCCTCCATAGGTCAATCCAAACTTTAGCATAAAAACATGGGTTATAACGTACATGTTAGCGCACTTAACATTGAATAGATAGTTAGGCAAAATCCAACAGAATACCTGATTCCAGGCAAATTGATTACTGATGTCAGATGTAATGATTTGATCACAAAAATCAAGTCCAGCTTTCCAATCTCCAAGTTCCTGAAGAAGCCACTGCGTAAAGAAGATAGTTTAAACCTCCTGTACTAAATAATAGGACAACTGAAGATTATAAAAATGATTTTTCTTTTCCACTCCAAAAGTAACGTAAAATCCAGTATACCTGTCTATAATACCATGCATATTCATTTTTTGCATCCTTAATTATATCCTCCTTTGTAAGATGAAGTTCCTCCACTGTAGGATTAACTTGGAGGGCCTTAAAAACCCACCGCATATGGGACCAATCAAAATAGTTCTTTAGATCCAGGGGGAGAATCTCCTTTCTCAACTTAAGTTCCTCAATAATATCAGGTCCATTCCCAGAAATAACCGACCGCCAATATGACCAAGCAACACTGTTCTTCCAATCCTTTTTAAGAATGTACTGTACTAAGTCAAGTTCTCTGATTCTAATATCAAGTTGGCGCTTACAAAGAGTACTGAATTGTTCATCTGTCAAGCCATTTTTAAAGTCAGGGTGACTATGTTCATCATCTATCAGCATCATTAAGAGTCTTTCCCTATACAGCCAGGCATAAATATTCTCAGCATCATCAACAAAGGCAGGAATTAGAGCAGAATATTCCCGTTTCCGATCATCCTGTGTAAGCTCCTGAAGAAGGGTTCCTCTGTAAAACCAGGCATAACCATTCTTCATGTCCATATTAATCATCTTGGTTGTGAACTCAAATTCTTTTCGTATAACTCCAGGTTCAAGCATAACAGCAAGCTCATTCATATTTTGCCACGCATAGGGGTTCTCTGGATCCTTAGCCAAAGTCTTCTGTGTTGAGGAAAATTCCTTGACTATAGCTTCAGCTCCAAGCTCCTTAACAACCCACAATATGTGATTCCTGCATATATATATTGCATCACACGTCAGAATTAACGTGGCAGTAAAGAAGAAAAGAAGAAGGTTCCATCTTAAAAAAAGTGAACAGGTTTATTTCTTTCATTTCAACAGAGATGAAATTGAAAAATACACATCTAGAGTCCACTATTTCTAAATTGCACCCGCCCTTGACTACTTTTGCTTCGCTCACCTATTCTTACATTCAGAGATTGTGGGTTTAGTTGGAGAATTTTTTGCTAGGCAAATTGGATTCTTTTTCCCCCATCCCTCGGGATAAGTTCGGAGAAAAGAATTTTGAAATTAATTCCAGACAAGCTCTGTATAATTTACAAGATAAAGCACCTCAGCATCTATCAGAAGACAATTCCACTCAATAAATGGGAAAGACTAAACCAATAAAATACGTACCAGCTTACCACATATTATAGTTATTAAGATTGGAATTGCTTTCGACAAGTCGTCTCATAAAGCGCCATTCTTTGTTCAAATCAGATCCAGATTCTTCAAGCATTGTACGTCTGAAGTCCCAAATCTGAATTAGGAAAATGCAGGTTCTTTATATCCATTTGTCAAGGGCATCCCACAGCACATTTATAACTAGAGCAGATAAGTACACTTAAGAAAGCAAGAAAAATATACTCTCTTTGTATAGAAAGATTTACTGACCATGATATCCCATCCATTGCTGTAAAACACAAAGGAGCAGCATTTGCAACCTTCTAAGTATGTATTTTGCTCATACAATCACCTAATGGCAAAGAAACGCTTCAATTATTCACCAAACATTCAAGGGATGTATAAAGAGTCTTCAGAGGCTCTATGTCAACATCATTTGCAGGTTTCTGAGCATTCTTACACATTGAATGCCCCCCAAGTTGATGGCCAGAACCACAGATCAAAAATCCATATCTATATGCTGTATATATGCTAAAGTAGCTGAGTTTGAGCGGGACCCACCAGCGGTTTCCGCCTAAACTCAGCTTTTTTTCTATTATTTTTCATTTTTTGTTTTTTATCTGGAAATTTTTATTTACTTAGTGCTTTTTAATGCACACTTTATTAGACTGTCATTTTGGGAATACACATTCACAGCATGCATTCCCCACTTCCTAGATAAGTTCCTCTCAATCCAGTGACCTTCCCCAATCTATTCATACAATACTTCTCTTCTTCCCTTTCTGTAGTTGTGAATACTTTTCTCTATCCATACAAGCAAATGTACATGTACAAGATTGAATTTGTAGAGTGTGATGGCGTCATATGTTGGCCGAGACAAAGGCGGGGGATTCTATATTTCTTTAAGCGAAAGTTTCTGCTTTCCTAATAGATCCATGGATGACAATGTTCCAGCCTAGGTGCAGCTTTTTTCAAAGCGGGACAGAACTTTGGCTTCATCGGGTAAATTTGAGCAATGAAAATTCTTGATTCATCTTATGCCATTAAATTGAATTTTTAAGCAGAGGGTTCCAGTGGTGTCGCCAGGAATTTTACTTAGTGCGGTCGGGATTACGGTTGTTCGTAACAGGGCTGAGTTTCTTTCTTTCTTTCTTTCTTTTTTCCCTTTTTTGAGGGGTGGGCGGGGTTGGGGGCCAAGTTTATTTCTTTCAAATCTAGCAAGAACCGTCAAAAAGAAGGCATAAAGTACCAACTTATTACACATTATAAGTACACAAAAGCAAGGATCACTCTGAGATTTGCTTAGGTTAATAAACAAGTTTCAAGCACTTATTCAATCAGCAAGTTTGAAGAGTCTAAGATTATCTATCTTCTGCTAAACAACAAGAATGGAAGGCTATGGAATTTTTATAGCAAGTAGTTAAAAAATTAAAATAACCCAGTTGATAAAATTAAAGAAAATGAAAAACCAGTCATCTGTAGAAAATTTCTAGCCTATACAATTAATTCAACAGGGACTTGGAAAAGCAATATTATTACCCCAAACTAATATCAGCTCCAACAAAGACATGGAAAGTCCAAGTTCCTTTTAATTATCGTCTCAACCCAGAAAATCATCACAATAGAACCACTTCATGATACACCTACAAATTGAAAGCAATAAAACAAAGCAAAAAGAAAGGGGAGAAATGGTTAATTACTTAAGTATATGATAAAAGAGGGGAAGGGTGCTCCAATCTGATCTTGAAAGATGGGAGGCCAAGAACTGTAATTACTCAAGTACCTAATGAAAGATGGAATTATCAATCTGATCTTAAAAGAGGAGGCTCAAAAATCCAAGCTCCGGGGGATGAATGGCTTATTAGGATGAGAAACTTCTTGTCCTTGATCCATCTACCCTCGGTTACCAATGAGAAACTTATTAGGATGAGAAACTTACGCATAACACTTGGATTGATTGAAATGTAATTGACCTTCTCCATTTTGTCAATTCGGTGTGGAAAGAGGGGAAGGGTTTGTAGATTCCAATTTTATGAGAGAGTTACCAAGGAATTATTATCTTTACAAGTAGGGAGTCCCACATCAATTTCTTACTCAGAACTGATAAAGTAGTCTGTATACGAAAGGAGCATAGAACAGATCTTATTTAAATGTTTTCTATACTCCTAAACCCACGGTTTGGGGACCCAAAAAGTTCAACATTTAAATAATTTGGACTCCTGCGATCAATTTTCAGTGCAGTCAGGCCTTGTTTTTAGTCAGGCCTTGTTTTTAGTGGGCCTCTAGGACGTTGAGTGCGGTCCATGGACCGCACTCATCCTTGTGTAGCTTCTGGACCGCACTCATCCTTGGGTAGCTTCACCCATGGACAGTTCTACACTTATATTCTTTCAACTTAAGGTAAGTTCTGCTATTTGAATTACCATATTCTAGGGTATAACTAACACTAAAATAGGGTTTATATGTGTTTTTAATCCATTAACATTTTCCCTGTTGGCGATAATCTGCTAAACGGATTGCATACTTGCTGTCTGTGAAGATGTCCGATTGACAATACAATCTCCAAGGGAATTTCTGTGAATTTTCAGATACAACGACAACCATATTCTAAAAAGAAAGTAATAAGAATAATTGGTTAAGCATAGAGAATTATCCAATCAAAAGAAAAACACACCAAATTTATAAAAAAGATGTGACAGAAACTGAAACAGTAAAAAGCCTTGGCTTCACTACAAAAATACAGAGGAAAAACTCAGGCTGAATTTTCATGTATTTTGCTGATATTTATCTTGGATTATTATTATCTATTATTCTTTTTATCCTTTGTCATAGTGACTATTTATTCAAGGTTCTGTTCATTGCTGGCTCCCCTGTCAACACATCTTTTCTTCACATATTCGTCATATGTCATCTGCCTAAGTGGTTTCGTAGTTTTGCTGGATAACTCTCACTTTTCATTGATTATGATATCTTTTATCTCATGATTAAATATTTTCCCTTTTCAAAAACGAAAATATTGGAAATGATTTAAAGATTCTTGATTTTTTGTTTAACTGACATTAAATTTAAAGGGCTTTAGCTTCTAATAATTTTTTATGCAATATAGTTAGGATTTACATTTTTTCTATGCTCTTATCTACTAATCCACTGGGATGTTTTGAATATCTTTTGCAGATGGGACACCACATAATTAGCTATGCAAAATGTATCGGATTTCCATTAGTTCAAAGACCGATTCAAGAATTTACCAGGCAAGCATTTGATATAATGTATTATCTATTACGTTAACAATGGGAAAGATAGAACAGATATATACTTATTTATATAGCAACTTGAATGTTTTAACATTTTATATTAGAACAACTAAGTGGACAATGTAATTTCAGCAGTGGTTTTTCCCCCTTTTTTATGTATCTCATTTCATGATATCTTCATTTCTTATGTTTGTGTTATTTTTTGCTGCTAGAAGAGTAAAAAATTATTTTTCGCCTCATGGCACTTCTTCATAAAACGTTCTGTTTAAACTTTGTGCATTATTTTCTTTTTGCTGCTGGAAGAATCAGATTGGGTGTACCAAAATGGTGTTTAGTTTGGTTAGTAAGAAAATTGGCTAACTCTCCAAGATCTACATCCAACTTTCTGAGAGAACACCTTTAGAACATATTTTTCACTCTATTAATATCTTTGAATTGTGTTCGTTGTCATTCTTTTCCCGGCCATGTCACAGTCGATTACTTTTTGACATAGGAAGTCTAATTATTGAAAAGAACTGGATTACTTAAAGCCAACTCTATGATGATTTCAAACAAGTAGGAAATGCCACTTGATGAAATTCAAGGTAAATGTTCTACTCATCCATTTTCCTAATATTTCTCACCACTTTCCCCCCTCCCCCCAGTAAAGGTGCATTTCATTGCAAGTGCATTCAAATCTATGTACATCATATATTTAGAATAGGGTGGCACTTGGATCTTTTTGCAAATCGAATGTGTTTTTTCATTTTCCCCCATTTTTTTCTGGAGGTTCTATATGGAGTTAGCATATATTTAAAATGAAACCAATATCCTAGATTTTCTATATGAATGTCATAGGGTAAAGAAAGGTGGTTCTAATATAAATAAAGTACTTTATTTGGGTTAACAGAATATTACTTCAAATGAAAAAAAAAGGGCAAAAGGTCTACATGAGTGAAATAAGATTCTATCATCTTCATTTTGCATGATTAATGAAATGGATCTATTAGAATTGTTCATATCTATCTATTATATATATTAAAGCAGAAGTGCAACACCGGGTCCCACCACCTGTTTTCCCTCCCAAAACCTCCTACCCGTTCCCGGTCGCTTTTATTTATTCTTTTCTTTTTATTAATTGGTATCATGCTTCCTTTGTTATTAATTCAAGACCACTTTCTCTCCCATCTTTTTTCCTGTATATATGCTATTTTGTTTTTTAAATTGTCTTTATTATGTGATTGTGACTACTTCATGTAATTTTTTTCATGTTTATATATTTCATAATTTTTAGTTATTTTTTTGATGGATTTGCAACTGAGAAGCTGTGTTTAAATGCTTGAAGTGCAGCCTTGTCATTTGGGTGACATCTATTCTATATATTAAAGCAGAAGTGCAACACTGGGTCCTACCACCTGTTTTCCCTCCCAAAACCTCCTACCCGTTCCCAGTCGCTTTTATTTATTCTTTTCTTTTTATTAATTGGTATCATGCTTCCTTTGTTATTAATTCAAGACCACTTTCTCTCTCATCTTTTTTCCTGTATATATGCTATTGTTTTTTAAATTGTCTTTATTATGTGATTGTGACTACTTCATGTAATTTTTTTCATGTTTATATATTTCATAATTTTTAGTTATTTTTTTGATGGATTTGCAACTGAGAAGCTGTGTTTAAATGCTTGAAGTGCAGCCTTGTCATTTGGGTGACATCTATTCTATATATTAAAGCAGAAGTGCAACACTGGGTCCTACCACCTGTTTTCCCTCCCAAAACCTCCTACCCGTTCCCAGTCGCTTTTATTTATTCTTTTCTTTTTATTAATTGGTATCATGCTTCCTTTGTTATTAATTCAAGACCACTTTCTCTCTCATCTTTTTTCCTGTATATATGCTATTGTTTTTTAAATTGTCTTTATTATGTGATTGTGACTACTTCATGTAATTTTTTTCATGTTTATATATTTCATAATTTTTAGTTATTTTTTTGATGGATTTGGAACTGAGAGGCTGTGTTTAAATGCTTGAAGTGCAGCCTTGTCATTTGGGTGACAGTTTTGTACAGCAGAAACTAGAGTTAACGAGAAAACTTCTGGTCGGTTGTTGTTCTTAATTCAGAAACTGGAAATTTCCAGCTTGAATTCGGTTCACTAGTTGTCGTTGGCGCCTTCTAACTCCCTCTAATTCTTGATCCGGTTTGTGTGATGTGCTCCTCCTCTCTTGGCTCTGCTGAGATGAAGTTTTTCATGCTGATTCTGTGATTTCTGATTGAGTTTCTTTTATTGACTGCTGCGATTTGTGACTGGGCCGTGCTTGCTCTATTTTGGTTGCTCTGTGGTCATTTTGTTTCCGGGCTTGTTTTTGGTTTTTTTGTTGGCTTCTTTACTTTTTCTTTTTTGCTTTGTTGCTGCTGTTCGGAGAAGGGGTGATGTCCCCCTTCCTCATGTTTGTACAAATTTTCTCTTGTGAAATATATTTAAACTTCAAAAAAAAAATGAAAATAAAAAAAAAAACATAAAACTTTTCTTTTGTAATACATAAGATTTTGCAACACGTCATTTTTCAATTACTTATTTTATATATATACACACACACACAATAATAGTTATTATAATAGTTACTTATAGTTGATTCAAATTAATATTACTTACCATTTTTGCTTAAAAAAATATTAATTACCTTTTCTCAAATATTTTTTGGAACAGTACATTTTCTCAAATATGAAAAGACTAAATTTGTCAAATATATATTATTATATTTGTTTAATTGTTTATATAATGAGAAGGATTTTATCTAACAATAATAATATAGTTTATCTCGTCCCTAAAGTATAAATCTACACAGAATACAAAGTTAGATACATAGGGTACGATAGTAATAAAATATTCAAAATTTAAAGTATGATTCGCTTTGTTAAATTTTTCTTACAATTTACTTTGTGCATACCCAAAGTTGAAATGCTATATATATATATATATATACATATATATATATATATATATCAAATCTGCTATCTTCTAATCCTTTTTCCTTCTTGGAGCATGTGGAGATGCATGCATTACAAATATTGGTAGATTATTATGACTTGGTTAACAAAGATACATGGTGGTTGATGCCTCTTTACCACGAACAATATTAAAGACCATATTTAAATAAATATCGTATCTCGAATATGCTAAGCTTTTACTTAAGATAATTCAACATAGTGCTAGAACCACGTCGTTTACTTTCTTCACTATCGGATTTGTCCTTATGGTTCTAATTCAATTTACTTCCATACAAGGAATTGGGCTGCTCCCACACCTTGGTCCTTCCAATATGATGAGTGTTTATCTTCACTGGAATTATTGTTTTCAGATTTTATTGCTCAGTTATTGTTTTCAAAATTTCCTTCCAAAAGCATATTTTATGATTCCTTTTTATTTAAGAATTTAATTCATCGAATGTTTCTTTAAGTTCTAGATTATGCTTTGACGGATGAGACTCAATTGTTGGGACCCAATGAGGGAAACTTGTAGGTTGAGCAATGATGGGTTCAAAGGTTAGTTTTTTCATTCTCTTATAAAGTTTATTTTGCTTGCAATTCCTTATTTTGGTTGCTTTATTGGGTCATTTTAGTGAATCCAGATGCCTATCTGCAATTTTTTGCCAATAATTAAGATTCATTGCTTGCAATGTTCTCTTTTTTGCCAATAATTAAGATTCATTCTATTAGGGATCATTGAGAAGTTGGATACTAGAATTGAGGAACACAAGTAATTGTTCTTCTACATAAGTGTGTGTAGCAGTGGATAGAATGCCGGTAAAACTGTGAATACAAATCTACTATGAGTATTTTGAAACTCAAAAGTAATGTTATTAATGAACTAAAACAAATTTGTAGGTTGAGCAGTGATGGGTTCAAAGGTTAGTTTTTTCATTCTCTTATAAAATTTATTTTGCTTGCAATTCCTTATTTTGGTTGCTTTATTGGGTCATTTTCGTGAATCCAGATGCCCATCTGCAATTTTTTTTACCTATTGTATTTTGATTCTCCATTTTGAGTAACTATGTTCTCCTTTTTGCCAATAATTAAGATTCATTCTATTAGGGATCATTGAGAAGTTGGATACTAGAATTGAGGAACACAAGTAATTGTTCTTCTGCATAAGTGTGTGTAGCAGTGGATAGAATGCCGGTAATACTGTGAATACAAATCTACTATGAGTATTTTGAAACTAAACCAAAAGTAATGTTATTAATGAACTAAAACAAATTAGATGAGATATAGTGAATGAGTGGAATATAAAATTGAAAAGCTAATGTGGTTTTATATTTATCATCCTTAGAACATGAGTTCAATTTTTGTATTTGCATTAATTGTGATTTACATATATAATAGATGATACATTATTTCTGAAAATTTTTACTTGGATTTGGCTATTTAAATAAGAGTTTTATATCCTTCTCCATCCCACCATCAATTTAGTGAAAAATTTTCCATTTCCATCTCGGGGATCTTGAGTTATATGTATTATTATCACATTTATATTTCTAATCTTTTTTCCTATCTCATACTTATTCTCAACATCCTATTAATTAGAACCACTTATTCATCACAATTATTTGTATTCAAAAGTTCCATTTTCAGTATGCTTTGATGTAAGCTTAATTATTTAGCTTAATTAGAACCACAGTAGAATGTTTTAGTTATGAATTCATATAACTGATGTTTTCTAATTATATGATATCATGTTTTATCAGTACAATATAATTCAGCAACAGCATAAAGTTTCCGCTATGAATTAATTGGTGGCATGCTCTCATTGATCTTGATTACAACAATATTAGTTTTGCTGGCCAATAACTTTCTATTAGCCAAAAAGGATTTAGTCCGCGTGGTGTGAGGGACGACAAATAATAACTTCACAAAGTTATTATCCGATGAACTGAAGTTGGGACTTGGGAAAATCTGAATAATTAGGTTTGACACGGCATTGCTCTAGACCAAGATTATGCAATTTTAGTATGACAGATGTAACAAATGCAATTCTCGTATAGACACATTTAAAGAAGCAAGGGAGAAAGTTGAAACTTTTTTACTGGCACGCAAGAGGTTGACTGCAATGTGGAACTCAAGGCACGGCAAAGAGGAAAGAAAAAGAGCATTGCCACTTCCAAGTCCTCGAAGAATGTACAAAATTTGAAACAGTATAGTTTTAGTGTGGTCTCTTTGTAGAATTTGAATAGCTTTCGGCATTGAATTAACTGTATTGAGTAGTGGATAAGTGTATTGATGTGCAATCTTCTACCTGTAAATAAATTATTTTCCCTCATAGAATCTAGAATTGTTTCTATATATATATATATATATATATTTGGGGGAGGGGGGTTGTGAACAATTTTATTCATTTTATGAAGAATAAATAAATAAATAAATATATATATATATATATATATTTTTACAAAGGGGTATTGGGGGGGGATTTTTTTTG